>JALIGW010000001.1:62544239-62801739 GCA_023053685.1 Diadophis punctatus similis
AAGGGCTCCTTCAAGGTTGACTCAGCCTTCCATCCTTCCGAGGTCGTTAAAATGAGGACCCAAATTGTTGGGGGCAATATGCTGACTCTGTAAACTGCTTAGAGGGGGCTGTAAAGCAGTATATAGGTCTAAATGCTATTGCTATTTATAGAGGAATATATGGAAAAAGGTAGAGATCATAAATGCTACTCTGAAAAAGGGATGCCTCCTTTTTGTGGCAGAAACTTGGATCAGCAATATCCCTATTGGAAGAATGGGGCAGATTGGAATTCTTTCCAAATGACCCCGCCCCCCGAAGTTCTCTTTTCATACATTACACACACACACACAGACACACACAGACACACACAGAGACACTTTTCTATAACATTATACCATTTGAGAAAAATCTTTCAACCAACATAGTACGGTAGTGGTCTCTGGAGACAGCCCCAGAGAAAAGCAGTCAGAGAATACTGCTGGCTCTTCTCCAGCACCAATGCAGCTTTGCTGGGCAATTGGAGTCAACCAAGCAAACAAGCATTATTTTTTAACCTAATTGGATTATTTCAAAAGCTAACTGCACTGTTAATTAAGCTATCAGAATATTTTCAAGCACAACTATATTCACCTTTCTTTTATTAAGACAAATTTTATGTCTAGAATGCCTCAGTGTCAACAAGTGCCCTTCATCAAACTCTGACAAATGCACTAATATAACAATAAATATCTCAGATAGTCATGTTTAAGCAGTTTTTACTGTCTTAGTTTGTATTTTACTGAGGAAACCCAAGAACAACATTTTAAACAGAGTCCTGTGAGTAGTAAATCTTAGACAGATATATAATCAGCAGCTTATTTTTCCCTTTCAGGTATGTAGATACATGTGACACTTTCTCAACCATAGTATAGTCTGGTCATTCTGAATCTTGAACATACAGAGTAGCATTACTAATAGATATTATGTTTCATCAATAAATAATGGTGTTCAGTTTTAGTTCTATGAGAGAGTATATCAACTTATAGATGCAAGATGAATAAATATTGAAAAAACTAAATATGGAATTCAAATTGCTACAAAAGAAGTTAATATAATGTTCCGATAGTATGAATTACTCCTAGTTTCTTTTCATGATAATTCACTGTACTTGATCGTTCCCATTTCAGTGAAGAAGCATGATGCCATGGAACACCTCACAGAGATCCTGTGATTTATGTCCTTCATGGAAAAGTAATTACAAGAAATCTTTAGATGGAGGCTCAGGTTGATGCAGTGGAACTTTTATATGTATGATGACTCTCTGGGTTGGACATAAGCTTTTTAAAACTACTGTACAAAAGGCTTATGGAAGAGACTTTAGCTCAGTGGAATAATACATGCTTCGTATTTACAAAATTCCAGATTTACTATCTAGAATGGCTGAAAATGTCCGTCTGGAACCCCTGGAAGATGTTGTTAGAATGATCTAGAATAGATGGAAAGAAGGATGGAAAAAAGACAGCTATATCTAATGACAGAATTGGATACTCAGAACCGTGCTATATCTAATGACAGAATTGGATACTCAGAACTGTCACTCAAAATAAGGCACTTCAATAGTTTGCTAAATCTAAATAGCTAACCCCATAAGTAAAATAAATCTATAATCTCCCTCTTTACATACAAAATATTATTACAGTAATAAGATCGATCTTGTCAGATGAGCCTTGGTGCCATAGTGGTTAGAATGCAGTACTACAGGCTACTTCTGCTGACTGCCGGCTGCCAGCAGTTTGGCAGTTCGAATCTCACCAGCTCAAGGTTGACTCAGACTTCCATCCTTCTGAGGATGAGGACCCAGATTGTTGGGAGCAATATGCTGGCTCTGTAAACCGCTTTGAGAGGGCTGTAAAGCACTGTGAAGCGGTATATAAGTCTAAGTGCTATTGCTATTTAATCTACTAAAGTTATTGTGCAGGTTTTGCTATTATTTCTTTACCACTACAATGTAGCTCATATTATTCGTCACTGGGTGGAACGTTAAAAGAAATCTTAATTCAAATCTGTCTATCAGTCCTTACCACAGCGACATGATCCCAGCTCTTGCTGTACCAGCTCCAATTTTGTTTGGCACTGGAAACACCTGCGTCTGCTCTTCTGTTTGGAACGGCTGATTTCTTCAGGTCTATCGGGACCGTCCTCCAGTAACCGTGGCCGCTTCTCAGGAGAAGGCTCGCTCTCCACCTGTGACTCTATTAGTTTTGGGAAACATTTGGAATGCAGCATTAGTGGGAGTTCTACTTTAGCCACAGTTGTCATTAATCAATGTGTACAACTTAAAAAATGCAAATAGTATGCTTCTTTCTATTTGGGTTTGCACGCATTTTTTGAAACATAAAAACAGAAGAAAACTTTGTGTCTCCTAAGTTCAGAAATCAAATGCAAAACAAATTAGCCACTGACTTGATTATGACATATAGAGAAATGCATTAATCTAACAGCTACAGCCTTTGTTTATAGATTCTCACATACAATCTCATTTCCACTGTCCCATGCAAACCAATGTTGCATTTGATGAGAAACAATTTAACACAAATTCAGCCTTTTCCTGCCTAAGCAGGAGAACAATTTTTTAGGGTACAGTGCATTAGCTGTAGCTCCAATAACCAAAAACATATGAAAGCACCATACTGTGCTTCCTCCTTTCTTTGAGGATAACAATCTAAATGTAAATGATTATACAAAGGCATGAAAAGCCAAACACAACATCTATATGCTGTTATTTATCTAAAAGGCACAAAGGATCTCCTTAAAACTTGTTATCAATTACTATGTGTTTTAAAAACCATATTTGTACTCTTTATTTATGGAATAATAAAGAGGAAACACATTTCTTTGCAAAACTTTGACTGAAAGATGACTAGTCTGTAGATAATCAGAATACAAGAAAGCATTTTCAAACTTACTACTACTCTCTCTCTCTCTCACACACACACACGTCTTGCCATTTCTACTATAGTGAAATATGTGAGCATATAATTTTTTTTAAAGACGTAGGTGTTCCTTTTGTCTATGTTCAGAAGAGATGATTGACAGAGTCTTACAATGATATTCTCTAAGCTAAATTAAATGGATCTCTAGTTTCTCCAGTTTTGCCACTGGAAATAAATCTACTCTAAAATAACTCTGAATTACTGGCTGCTCCTTCATTCTGATTTCAAGAGGAAAGAACAGATATTACTATGACAGATACCTCAACTCTACCAGCTTCTAGTCTCTCATTCAATAATACTACGATTGAGGCAAAGCCTTTTAGAGAAAATTAACAGAGATATCAAGAAAAATATTGGGTGAAATAAAATTAGTTAGAAACACCCCAAATCAGTATGTACTAGAATTACATGAAAATTTGTTAATACACAACATTGTTAGGGAAAAAGGTGAGTAAAATGATGGTTTTAATACTTGCCCCAGCTTATGGTCTTATTAATAGATAAGTAAATTCTGATTAAGCAGGCTACATCTAAAACAGTGTCCCGTATTATAGAAGTTAAAGAAACTTCAGATCACATTGTAAGTAGATAGCTACTGATTTATAGTTATAAAAGGTTTAGAAATTTTGTCTCAATACTATAATTTTTATGGCACCAGCATAATATAATGTATCACATATTAAAAGGTTTTATTTTTCTATCTTGGTAGCAACAAATTACTGAGTGAACTATCAATAACATTATTCATCTAATTCCAACCAAGAACATAAACATTAAATATGTACAGGAGCTTGTTTGCAATTTTTGGGTAAATACTTTTTGCAGATCTACATTGTTTATTATATTAAACTGGATTTGATTAAAGAAAATACTCTAAGAAATCCCATGAATAACATGCTTTTTCATGATGTAACAGATTTCATTTCACTAGTCTTTTTGTTTTAAAAGAAATCCATCCATCCAACTTCTTGCATAAAGATTAGAAGACAGTAACTAGGTTCCATTCATGGTTCAGAACTTTTTTTTATACATACATACAAATATATGGTGAAAACATTATTTCATTTTATTGATGGCTGTTTCTAGTCAGAACTGCAACATTTAATCATAGACATTTCCTATAATATGGACCTATCAATGTATTTCACTTTTTTTTTAAAACAGAAAGGAAGACCTCCAGTTTGGGGGAAGTTGAGATTGACAAGAAAC
The DNA here is from genome assembly GCA_023053685.1 of Diadophis punctatus similis. Taxonomy (NCBI): domain Eukaryota; kingdom Metazoa; phylum Chordata; class Lepidosauria; order Squamata; family Dipsadidae; genus Diadophis; species Diadophis punctatus. The sequence goes on from JALIGW010000001.1 coordinate 62,548,401, forward strand.
CTTTCCTTTCTTCTGGTTTCATTAAAAAAAATTCGAGAGCTTTTATAATTAGACAAAACATAAAAATACACAAATACACATACGTACATTTTTATGATATGCTATATATTTTTGAGTATGACGCACTTCCCCCCCTAAAAGTAGTTGAAAATTTGGGTGCATCTTATAGACCGAATAAGGGCGGTTTTGGCCTCCCGAAACCCCCAGCGTGTCCCATTTTTGCTAAAAATGGGCCCGCTTTTGGCAAAAATGGGATGTGTGAAAGGTTTTGGAAGTCTGCAGAGTACTCCTGGGGGCTAGGGAGGCCAAAAATGGGATGCGTGGAGGGTTCGGGAGGCCAAAAATGGGCCCATTTTTCACAAAAAAGGGACAGGCAGAGGGTTTGGGAGGCCTGCAGAGTGTTCCTAGGGGCTGGGAGGGCAAAAACGGGACCCATGGGGGTTTTGGGAGGCCAAAAATGGGCCTGTTTTTAGCAAAAACGGGTCCATTTTTCGTGTAAATGGGATGCGCAGAGGGTTTGGGAGGCCTGCAGAGTGCTCCTGGGGGCCGGGGAGGGCAAAAACCAGACGCTCAGAGGCCAAAAACTATTTTTTTTCTTGTTTTCCTCTTCAAAATCTAGATGCGTCTTTAATTTAATTTAATAATTTAATAAACGTTCTTATAAGCCGCCCAAACCCGTGGGACTTAGGGCGGCGTACAACATAGATAAGAACAGTGCAATAAAAAAATAATAACAGTTTAAAAAACAACATTATTTTAAAAAACATTCATTCATGGGGGAATCTGATGTTCTTTTTCACCCCACCTGCCGGAAGAGCCATGTTTTTACGGCTTTACGGAAGGCCAGTAGAGTGGGGATAGTCTGGATCTCTGGTGGGAGTTGGTTCCAGAGGGACGGGGCTCCCACAGAGAAGGCTCTCCCTCGTGGCCCCACCAACCGACATTGTTTGGCCGATGGGACCCGGAGGCGGCCCACTCTGTGGGACCTAACTGGTCATAGGGAGGTGTGTGGTAGGATGCAGTCCCGAAGGTAGCCTGGCCCTGAGCCATGTAGGGCTTTAAAGGTCAAAACCAACACCTTAAGTTGCGACCGGAGACTAATAGGCAACCAATGCAGCTGGTGGAGAATGGGTGTTACATGGGTGTATCTCGGCACACCCACCACAGCTCGCGCAGCTGCATTCTGTACCAATTGCAGTCTCCGGATGCTTTTTGAGGGTAGCCCCATGTAGAGCGCGTTACAGTAGTCTAGCCGTGAGGTGACAAGGGCATGAGTGACTGTGAGCAAAGCCTCCCTCTCCAAATAGGGTCGCAATTGATGCACAAGACGGATCTGTGCAAAGGTCTCCCTAGCCACAGCTGAAAGATGTTGCTCCAATTTTAGCTGTGGGTCTAGGAGAACACCCAAATTGCGAACCCGTTCTGAGGGAGTCAATTTTTCTCCCCCAAGAACCAAGGAGGGGAAGTCAACATAATCCCTGGGGGGCAATATCCACAGCCACTCAGTCTTGTCAGGATTGAGTTTGAGTCTATTCACTCCCATCCAGACCCTCACATTGTCCAGGCAGCGGCACATGACATCAACTGCTTCCCTGAACTGACACGGGGTGGAGATGTACAACTGGGTATCATCAGCATACTGCTGATACCTCACCCCGTGTCGTCGGATGATCTAACCCAGTAGTTTCATGTAAATGTTACAGGATGGGTGAGAGGACCGAGCCCTGCGGCACCCCGCAAATCAGGGGCCTAGGGGCCAACCTCTGCCCTCCTGTCAACACCGACTGCGTCCTATCGGAGAGGTAGGAGGAGAACCACCGTAAAACGGTGCCTCCCACTCCCACCTCCCCGAGACGACACAGAAGGATACCATGGTCAATGGTATCAAAAGCCACTGAGAGGTCAAGTAACACCAGGATGGAGGAATGACCTCTATCCCGGGCTCACCAGAGATCATCCATCAGAGCGACCAAAGCAGTCTCCGTACTATAGCTGTGCCTGAAACCCGATTGAAAGGGATCCAGATAATCACTGTCCTCCAATAACTGCAGGAGTTGGAGCGACACCACTTTCTCGACAACTTTACCCACAAAGGGTAAGTTGGAGACTGGATGGAAGTTCTTTAAATCTGCTGGGTCCAGGGAAGGCTTCTCGAGGAGGGGCCTCACCACCGCAGCTTTTAAGGGCTGCGGGATGGACCCCTTTCTCAAAGATGCAATCACAACAGCCTGGAGCCAGCCGCGTGTCACCTCCCTGCTGGCTGAGACCAGCCAGGAGGGGCACAGGTCCAATAAACAAGTGGAGGCGCTCATCGCTCCTATGGCCTTGTCCACATCATCAGGAGTGATAGGCTCAAACTCATCCCATATAACAGGACTAAGACTCGCCCCTGTCGTCTCGGCTTGCCCTGTCCAAATGGAGTCCAGGTCTGTCCGAATCTGAATGACTTTGTCCGCCAGAAACTGAGAAAATTCCTCAGCTCTGCCCTGTAAGGGATCTTCATCTCCCTCCTTGGCAAGAAGGGAGCGAGTCACCCTAAACAGGGTGGCTAGGCGGGAGTCGGCGAACGCAATAAGGGCAGAAAAATGCGCACATTTTGCTGCCCATATCGCCACTAAGTAAGACTTAATGAAAGTTCTTAAAAGTGTCCGGTCAGATTCAGCTTTACTACCTCTCCATCGTCGCTCTAGGTGTCTCTTTTGGCGCTTCATCTCCCGGAGCTCCTCGGTAAACCAAGGAGCCCTACTGGATCCGCTGCCACGGAGAGGCCGCAAAGGCGCAATCCGATCTAAAGCCCGCGTTGCCGCCCGGTTCCAGACAGCCACTAGAGACTCAGATGAATTGTGTACCAGGGATTCAGGTATTTCCCCAAGTTCCCTCTGAAATCCTTCGGATTCCATTAGGCGCCTGGGGCGGAACCACTTAATCGGTCCCGTCTCCTTGCGGTGGAGGAGTGGTGCCATGAAATCCAACCTCAGAAGGAAATGATCTGACCACGACAAGGGTACTGTGACTAAACCCCTCAGCTTCAGATCATCTCTCCACTGCCCCGAGAGAAACACAAGGTCAAGCGTGTGACCTCCGTTATGAGTCGGACCCTGAACTACTTGGGTCAGGTCCATGGTTGTCATGGAAGCCATGAACTCCTGGACTGTCTCCGAGGTTTCGCCGGGCGATGGCAGATTGAAGTCCTCTAGCACCATCAACCTGGGGAACTCAATCGCCAGCCCCGCTATCGCCTCGAGCAGAACAGGCAGGGCCTTTGCAACGCAGCTAGGAGGCAAGTACGTAAGCAAAAGGCCCACCTGAACCCCTAAGTCCAACTTCAAAAGGAGCGTCTCACACCCAACAATCTCCGGGGCAGGGCTCCTTCGAGGACATAGATTCTGGCGAGCTATGATAGCCACTCCTCCACCCCTTCCCTGGCGTTGCGGCTGATGCTGAACTGAGAACCCGTCCAGGCACATCTTGGAAAGGGGAACCCCCCCTCCTCGCTCAGCCAGGTCCGCCCCCTTTTCCAGGATTAAATCCTGTATGGGGGGGGCTTGTTAGTAATCGACCTGGCATTCAACAGCAGCAGCTTGAGCCTGGGGCCCTGACATCCCTGGTTACCAGGTACTCAGGCTGAGCTAGAACCAAACCAAAGGGGCCAGAACAAGGAATAACTTGAAGACAGTGAGTTCTTGTTCCCCAAGAGCGGCCTACCCCTCTGCTCCCGCCATACCTACCCCTCCCTGTTATGACCATAATACTTCCATTCCCCATCCCACCAGAGATCCCCTCCCCTCCCCCACTGGTCCCCCCCTCTCCCGACAGGCCATGCATTCCATTCATACTGAGCCTGGGGATGGATTGAAACCCCCCTCCGCTTCTGTTTCCACACTCAGCAGAGGGGGGCAGAGTCCAAGCACCCGGCTCCCTCATTTACTCACACAGTCAATCCATCCATCCACAAGCATGTCTTATACTCCAGTGCATCTTATAGTCCGAAAAATATGGTAACTGCTTCAAGAGAAAATGCCTCTATTGTTATCCAAGGCCTTGGTACATTTCTATCTGGAAAGTATCAGATATAAAATGTTTCTAGTTTTTTAGTTTTTTGAAAACTCATCCAAAACCCCAGAGGGGAAGGAGGAGGTCAGTTATTGATGGAGAAATTTTGGGTAAGGACTGGGCAGAAGACCAGAGAAATTGTTCTCCCAATGGAGAAGCAGTAGGCGGTTGGCTGAGCAACATAAAGTCAAGCCATGCTGAGCATACTAGAGTAAATTTTAGCCCATTCCTTTCTTTTCCCTCTCTTTTTGGTATAGTATCCCCATGTGTAATTTATAGGTAAAGAGTAGAGTATAAAATTTAAAAATAAATGAATAAAAAAGAAGATGCCTAGTAAGGTATGGAAATAGAAACACTGTGACACTACTTGTAATCTCAATATAGATATGGAAAAAAAGGGTTTATATAAATTATGGATGCAGGCTCTTCTATTTATGGGTGGTTGAAAAGGAGGAAATAGTAAGAATTGTTCTTCTCAGGAAAACTAGTAGAATACAAACAAGAGAATATGTTAATAAAGAGGACAAAAACAAAACAACACAACCTAAAAACCCAACCCATTATTGGGGAAGGAACAAATCCTTATAGTTTTTCATTCCCAGGAAAATCTTGCAGTTAGTTTAATCTTGGACATGACAGCATTTGAGGCATATCACAAGATATTTTTTTTATTATAAAAGACATATAGCCTGAGAGATTGACATTTCTGAACGCAATTGACTGTGCAAACATTAGTAAGGGCAGAAACTAATGAATTTTCAAACATCACTGCCACAGTTCTTTAGCTATTTTTAAAAAAGGAATTTTAGTCATCAAAAATAAAACAATCATGAATTTTATGTAGCAAGTATAGACTGCAGAAGAAAGATGTTGATGGTAATTAAAGAAGCTAGAATTCAGAAGCAAAAAGTAGCTACAGTTTGATCCACTGGCAGCCCTAGAATAATAGGACATAGTCAAAAAACCACGAAGGTAGGCCTTGTTTTGCAATCACAATTGGGACCTGCAACTCAATTACTACGCAATATGGTTGCTAAATGAAAAAAAAAATCACATGACCATGAATGTCTTACAATTTGAATAGAATAGAATAACTTTATTGTCATTTTGAATGTACTTATCGGCATACATTAAAATGAAATTTCATTGCATACAGTTCTCAAAGGGTTACCACCTCCAATATACACTACATAATCATGACAGAATAAATACAAAATTATGCATATACCCATATATGACACATATGTCACACCATTGCACTCATTTCACATGCTAGTAAAGTTATGCTTAAAATCCTACAAGCTAGTCTCCAGCAGTATGTGGATCGAGAACTACCAGAAATACAGGCAGAATTTCGAAGAGACAGAGGAACTAGAGATCAAATTGCCAACATACGCTGGATCATGGAGAAAGCTAGTGAGTTCCAGAAAAACATCTACTTCTGCTTCATTGACTATGCTAATTGACTATGCTAAAGCCTTTGATTATGTGGATCACAACAAATTGTGGCAAGTTCTTAAAGAGATGGGAGTACCATACCATCTTATTTGTCTCTTGAGAAACCTATATGTGGGTCAAAACCTCCTCCCAGAGGGGAGCAACAGAAACAGACTGTAAAGTGGGTGTGTGGGTCCTCTAACAATGCTTTGAGCTCTAAGCACATAGCGCTAATAAGCAGTATCCTGAATAACAGGAAGCGAGCTTCCTATAATCTTCTTGGCTGTCCTTACAACTCTCTGTATGGACTTTCTATCTTAGGCACTGCTGCCACCAAACCAAACAGTGATGCAGTTTGTTAAAACACTCTCAGTTGTGCCTCAGTCGTGTTTAGGACAGAAGAAAGATGTGCTCTTCTCATCCGATGCAGGAAATGCAAACGCTGATTTGCACGCTTCACTAAGGATGATGTGTGCATACACCAATTTAGATTGTTAATTATTTGCACCCCCAGATACTTAATACTGTTGGCCACCTCTAAACTGCATCCTTGATACTGAGTGGAGTATAATTATGCTAGCTCTTTCTAAAATCTACAATGATCTCCTTTGTTTTATCAACATTTAGAACCAGGTTACTTTTATTGCACCAGTCCACCAGAGCCTTCACCTCTTCCCTATAAGCGTCTTCATTATTGTTCCAGATAAGACCCACCACTGCCGTGTCATCCGCATACTTCACAATATGATTTGTAGATTTGGCACAGCAGTTGTGGGTCATCAAGGGAATAGTAGCGGACTCAAGACACAGTCCTGTGGGGAACCTGTACTCAAGAGATGGAATTGGAAACTTTTCTTCCAACTTGCACAAACTAGGGCCTTTATACAATCCAGTAATAGTATTTATAATATATTACATTATTTACTGTTGGAATACAATAAAATACAAGAGAGTAAGCAGGCATACAATGAGGAGTACACATGAAAAGCAATGTGCTAGCACATGCTGGCAGCTCCAAGCCCCCAAGCCATTTAGGAAACACAGAGTTTAGATGTGAAAATGATTAAAGTCTTGTCAGTCACAGGCAGCAGCTGCAAGCTGGCTAATTAAGGTTACAGAACTGAGCTTGTTAACTTTGGTTAGCAGCTTTAGGGGAATCATCCTAAGTCTGTATTTTCTTTTGTTGAATGAAGTAACTTGATGCATCTGTAGGTATATCTGACCTGGTGTTGTGCTTGCATCTGTGTGTGCACTAAATAGCACAAGGTGAGCACATATGCTTTACTCTAGGAAATGTAATGAGACATGGGACCTAAGGTTCTAGAATGGAGCAGCCAGAAATATTACAACTGGCAGCCGAACAGTGTTTCCCATAGGGATATACTTGAGAAATGTTTTCTGAACAATTTTCTCCCTAACTCCAGAAAATATTTAGTTTACTTTGTTGTTGCTGTTGTTGGCTTATGTGTTTGGCAGCATTTTCTATATCAAAATTTTGATTCATTCCATTTTGTTTTTGGAGAACTATCCAGCTGGTGAAAAATAGAGACTTCTGATACCTCTTCTTTTTCTAGCATTCTCCTGGTGTGTGTGTGTGTGTGTGTGTGTGTGTGTGTGTGCGCACACACACACCTATTTTATAAGTGCCAGGAATTACAAATATACCATGACAGATTTATAGAAGTTATGATCTAGTTATCTGCTATGGCTATGTAGCAAATGAAATTTTTGCATGAAAGATTATATTAGTATTCCTGGTATTCCCAATTTCCACTATTTCCTGTTATCTCTTACACTACCATCTTCATTATCAACATATCTGGTTCTTTTCCTATGAAGAACTAGAAGCCTGCATTTTAAATAAACTAGATTATAGTTAAGGATATTTTGAACTACTTCTGCAATGAGAAAAGTTACATCAGTAAGGTAATTTTACAAAGAAAGTTTGCATAGATTTTTTTACAGCTAGTTCCTAGCAAAGTATTTTGTACTTTGTATAGTTGTATTTTTGTAATATTTTATTTATATTGTTTTATCTTTTAATATTGTGAACCACCAAGAGTTACCCTGTGGTAAGATGGGCGGCCAAAAAATTTAATAATACAATAAAATAAATACTCATAAAGAAAGTGATGTTTGTTACCGATTATGAATATGCAACATATGCTATTGACTTAAAATACCTCAGTAAAAGAGCTTAATAACAGCTGAACAATGATATACTAACCATGATAGGCCTAGAAATTGGGTATACAAAACAAGACTATGCTAAATAAAATAAAATAAAAATATGGAGTAAAGACATTTAATCTAGTACAACTGGAAAGCAAAGGATGTGACCTTTAAAGCTTCAGTATTTGTTGCAGCATGTTTACTGAGATATTATGATGAAACCAGCAATGTAGCTGAATTTCAATTTCATGCTCAGAGATGCTAATATTAGCCTAATCCTGGGCAAAATTTAATTATATGCCAGTGCTATCTATCTGTCTCTCTATCATCATAAATGCTATTATGCCATTTCAGTCTTCTGATTCTGAGGCTTACAGTACAACATGCATCATATAACATTAATTAGCAAATTATCAAAATTAACAAACAGATCAAAATCTAAATATAATGGACATAAAATTATGGCAATTGGTATAAAACACATAGTTTGGATTTATAGCCCACATAATTTCCCATAAAATTAACTTGTGCTGGAGTTTCGCCTACAATGCCCACATATGGCACTTTATCCTCTGAATTTTTCCTAGTACCAACAATCATGTCCAATTATCTAACCCTTACACATTTTTTCAATTAGGGTAATGGGTGGTTTGCTAAAATGAAACTGCAAGCCTCCAGAAGCCCTGCATTTTCTTTTTCTAGAAAGGAATAAATTGTGTTTAAAGTACAATCCTAAACAGCAAAAGCAAAGGAAAAAGGGGGATCCCATCTATATCTACCAATCTTCAAAATGGGAAGATGGGCAACAATTCCTTCTCCTTGATACACTCGTACTATTTTACTATAACATCCCAAAATAATGCATGTTTGCTAGCACAAAGGTAAGGCTGTTTTTAGTTTTCCTCTATATCCAAACCTCCTAGCAGACATTCAGTTACACTGCAATCATCACCTTGGGAATGAGATTAATTGTGAATCACAGAGCTGTGACATCTAGCTTATTTTGATACTTTGATTCCCCCCACCCACTTTCTCTCATTTTTCCACCTGCAATTAACATCTTGGAAAACATAAACATTTGTTCATTATATTGTGACAGTTTGTCTAGTCCTAGTGTACTACTGCCCAACACTCTGGATTCTGTAGCTTTTCTCCCTTTTTAATTTTTATTTATTTACAGAACAATTTGATTCCATATTAATCTTTCTGAACATTCAAAAATATAACTATTGTTCATTCTATGTTATCTATGTAGTTTTGTCTGGTTGGTCATGTTTCTTCTAAATTATGTACTTTTTAAAATACTTTAAGCCTCCCGGACTCTTTTTGGAATTGGGCAGCCATTAAATCCCCTAACTTCCTAAAATGTGCTCCATTTCTAAACTCAAAATTACATACAATCCTGACTTTAAAAAGATCTGTCCAATCTTGCTGTATCTGTATGTATAATGCTTCCATAATCTTTAGCTAAAGTCCTGGGTGATACCTGTGTACAGAGTATTATCCAATTAACTCTGCCTGTCAGCAGAATGTCTACAATTAGCAGAAAGGGTAAGTGAGAGGTGACTGCACATATTCTCAATATCTGTTAGGGTGAACTGAAATAACCTTTTAAGCAGTCGTTAGAGAAAGGAAGGAGGGGTTGAAGAGAAAGGCAATTGGGAAAAAACCCTATCATGTAGGTCCAGATTTGCACACATAACATATACAGGGGTGAAATTTAAAAATTTTCCCTACCGGTTCTGTGGGCGTGGCTTGGTGAGCGTGGCAGGGGAAGGATACTGCAAAATCTCCATTCCCACCCCACTCCAGGGGAAGGATACTGCAAAATCTCCATTCCCACCCCACTCCTGGGGAAAGGATACGGCAAAATCTCCATTCCCTCCCCACTCCTGGGGAAAGGATATGGCAAAATCTCCATTCCCACCCCACTCTGGGGCCAGCCAGAGGTGGCATTTGCCGGTTCTCCGAACTACTCAAAATTTCCGCTACCGGTTCTCCAGAACCTGTCAGAACCTGCTGGATTTCACCCCTGAATTTATTCTATCTATAAAGAGGATACAACTCCTGTGATCTAATCCAATGTATAAGCCACCTTTCCAACTTTTGGATAAAATCTAGTTCTTCTGCCCCCCCCCCCATTATATGAAAATAAGAAAGAGAAGCACAACTAATATTGGAAACAGCCAGCAAGATGAGACAGTAAAATTTCATCAACATCCATCATGCTACCTTGATCCATTATCATGTCCTAGCATCAAATAGTCTTTGCTATGTCAGTGTAAGTCCCAAACACTTTATCCTGTTTATAATTGCTGATGAGCAGTAATACAGTTTCTATGCCTCAGCTCCTGTACGTTCCACTTCAGTGCCTACCTATTAGGTAATAACTTTTATTTACAGCTTTGCTTCATGTGCCATTCCATTAGTACAAATGAGAACTGAGCAGAGGAAGAAAAAAAAAGTGTCATTAATGGGTACTGTCACTGACAGCACTGATGATGTACATTACATTATTGTACTAGTACTCCATGTCTAATAGTGAAGGCACAGGGATAGCTGGATTTGTAACATAGTGTCCTCCATCAGTCAAATACTAAAAAGTTATTTAAACAGCACCTTAAAGGTCAACTAAACAAGACTTACTTGGTTGTTGTTTTTCTTTCTTTTTGAAGATAAGTTGTGTTTTAAAATAAAAGCAAGAGTTTCACTATTGTAGAGCAATAGACTATCTAAATAATAATATTAACAGAACTTTTTTCCCTTGCTGGTTTTGTATAAAAAAATAGGAACAGGAAAAGTTTAAGCATACAGTTACTTTCAATAAACTAACCAATGAATTTGATATTTCCCTTATATTTATTTTCCACAACTTCAAAGCACATCACCGCCAGAAGTGTTAAAGGTTTTATCATTGCTTCTGCCCTCAATCTAGATAAATACCACAGGTAGTCCTCAATTTACAACAGTTGATTTAGTGACCATTCAAAATTACAAAGGCACTGAAAAAAATGACTTATGACCATTTTTCATACTTATGTCTGCTGCAGCGGTCCATGGTCACATGGTTTACATTTTGGATGCTTGATAACTGGTTTGTGTTTAAGACGGTTGCAGTGTCCTGGGGTCATGAGATCATCTTTTATGACCTTCTGACAAGCAAAGTCAATGGGGAAGCCAGATTCACTTAACAACCGCCTTACTAATTTAACAACTGTAGTGATTCATTTAACAACTGTGGCAAGAAAAGTTGTCAAATGGGCCAAAACTCACTTAACAAATTTCTCACTTAGCAACATAAATTTTGGGTTCAATTGTGGTCGTAAGTTGAAGACTACCTGTACTTAATAAAGGATAATTATTATGGAATTATAACTTCTGCGCTTTCTGTAAATTGTCACCATCAGGGAGCTGTTGGACAGTATTACTTGGCCTGTTGTATGGATATTTGGGTGGTTCAGGGTGGGGAATTTGTGGCGGGTGGGGCGTGTTTTAGTGATGTGTGTGTTGGGGACTGGTCTTCAGGTGTCATGTGAATTTCGTTGTATGGGTACATTGTGTATATTCATACAATGACAATAATAAAGTAATTTAATAACTGGGTTAACTGGAAGCTGAAATTTCCATTGTTAAGTGAAATGGTCATGCGGTGAAACATCACATGACCACACTGCTTAGTGACAGTGGGTCTGGTAGTCCTGGTTGTGGTCGTTAGGTGAAGGCCATCCTGTAGGTAAGGACTTCACGCTTCTCCTGCCCTGTGCAAACACTGCTTTGTCCCACTGCCTCCTTCCCAGCTGGGCCTGTCAAGCTCCTTTCAGAAAATGAGGCTCTGCTACCCTGCCATACTGGCCTCTGCTTAAACTCCCACATGCATTTCACTACTTTCTGAGCCTGCTTCCCCCAACTGACCTCATGTTACTTATCATTGTTTTCTGCCACATCTTGATGGCTGATGTCAGTTCCATCATTTGTACTTAGTTTGGAAGAGTTGTTTATTGATTCATTTACATCCCGCCTTTAGTATTTTTACAAATAACTCAAGGCGGCAAACATATCCAATGGATCTTCCTTTATTTTCCCAACAGCCCAGTGAGGTGAGAGGGGTTAAAGGGTATGACTGGCTCAGGGTCACCCAGTTGGCTTTCATGATTAAGGTGGAACTTGAACTCATGATCTCCTGCTTTCTAGTCTGTGCCTTACTGTATTTTTCGGAGTATAAGACGCACCTTTTTACCCTCAAAAAGAGGGTGAAAACTTGGGTGCGTCTTATACACTGAATGTAGCCCTACCCACCCAGTTACCCCCACCCTTTGGCTTCTGCCTGCCAGCAATTTACCTCTTACAGCAAACAGGGCAAAGCCTGATTAGCACAAGAAAGTATCTGCCTCCCGACACACAGCTGACTCAGAAGCCACGTGGTAAAATGAAGCTAACTATGGTGGCTGTGAGGAGACAAATTGAAATAGACTGCTGGCAATGTTTGACTGCTGAAATTGAAAGGAAGTAAACTGCAAGCTGCTGTGGCCTAGAGGAAAGAGCTCTTGCCTCACAATCAGGAGGTTGTAAGTTCTATCCTAGATAGAGGCAGATTCTGTTACTTTGTTAAATGTTTGTAGAGTGTTCAAATTATTACTTATTTTTTAAAGACTGCTTTATTATTGTTCTAGACAACTTAACAAAATGAAGAAGCTTTTTAAAATAAATGCTTGCTCTGAAGAAGCCCAGTGCTTTTGTATCTTCTTTTAAATTGCAGAGAATGTATACTTCCAGAAAGCCACATAAAATTTAAAGATCTGTAAAAGTATAATCTGAAATGTAATAGTGTCCTGTTCAGTAAATTTCCTGACAGTTAGGACAATTAGAACTGAAGTTAGAACTGAAGTGGTGTAGGGTTCCTGCCTAAGCAGGGGGTTGGACTAAAAGACCTCCAAGGTCCCTTCCAGCTCTGTTATTATTGGACGAGTTGGTGTGATTACATTTAAGAAAACTTTCTGGCATTATGTACATTTCTCCAATTCTTTGCTATTTCTATGGGTCAGGCACACATGCACAGAAATACACAGCAAACAGTGTATATCATCTATACTGTTTGTTGTTTGGCAAATTGCTGGGAGGCAGAGGCCTTTTTTCCTTGTTTTCCTCCCCCAAAACTAAGGTGCGTCTTATACTCCGGTGCGTCTTATACTCCGAAAAATACGGTAATCACTAGACCAAACTGGCTCTATATATTTTCTTTGCATATTGCCATAATCCTTATGGATTTAAGGCAATTCAATCTCATGAATCCCAAATGAAGTAAAAATATGACATATTGATTTTATTTTTATACAGTGATTGTACCACCTTCTTCTCTGATCCCAAATAAACAGAAGCAGTTTAAGTTCAGAAAGGCCCAGGAAATCTGTACTGAGTTTCAATGTTAACACATTTCCTTGAAATGTCTTAGAATACTAAAGATCCTTATGCATTTGAAAAATATACTAAATTTACTATTTTGAAATTAATACAGAAATTTTGACATTAATACAGATGTTTCATAAATCTGTATTTAGAGATTTTTCATTTTCACCACTTACAAGATGATGCAGAGTTTATCAGAGAAAGGGGGTTTAAAGTTCTTTCAAAATAAGCATTTAGGGGTTCTTCCCTCAGAGTTCTGTCATGAATTATATGGAGTGCTTTAGAGTAGCTGCTGTATCACGTCTTAGCATAATTATGAAACAAGGTAGACTATTAAGCTATTATTATATTTTTATACTACCTTTTTATATATAACTCAAAGTGGTGAACATACCTAATACTTCTATCCTCTTATTTTCATTACTATTTCCCTGTGAGGTGAATTGGGCTGAGAGAGAATGACTGATCCAAAATCACACTTCCCAACTCCAATCGACTTCAGATTTTGTTGAAGGTTGAGGATAATTTGAATTCTATAATATATTTTTATTGTGTTTACATTATACATAAACAAATGCTGGGAATGTAATTCTGTGTGATTGCTAATTGAAGGTTACCCGTTGGGTTTCAGCATTTAAAAAAAAGAAGATATCTATCACAACAGCTGTAATCATGTATCCCTTGGATTTTTATAAAACTATGCTGGGATGATCTTGGTTAATACTTGAATGGGAAATTGCAAGGCTTTAAGAATCAGAAATAAAAAAACATCCCAAAAGAATGCAAACCACTTTTGTATTGTGAAGAAAACAACATGAATATGTCTAGGTAGTGACAAGGGGTTGAATACAGCTCAAACTTCACTTTTACCTTCAATTTACAGGCTTGCCAAATCAGGTCATGTGGTATGAAGGAATTAATCCTTCACTCCATATTATTTATTTTGCCACATTGGAGGACACTACAAATTATTGCTTTCCACCTCACCTTGCAAAGAATGGTTTGTCTGGTGAATTCAGAAGTCAATGATGCATCTCCTAATGAGTTATATGCGAAGTAACTTCTGGAACATTTTATCCAGCAAGCAGTTTACATCACTGGAGAAGATGAATATCAAACAAACAAGCAAAAGGCACTTGTATCCTTTTGATTATGGAAGCTGCAATGCAACTTAATAAAGCCCATATTTTATCTTTTTTCCTCCAGAAGGAAGAATGAGGGCTGGTTGAATTTGATTGGTGTTTCTGTAGGAATACCTGCAGGATTAGTTTCTGGTGACTTTACCCTCCCTCAACATTTTCACTTTCAATGGTAAATTATTAAACACATAACATAAAATGAGATGTGATGTGTTGGCTTGAAATAGAAGAAACAAGGGTTTTATGAATGAGATCTTTCTCTAGGCCAGTTGAACAGCCTAGTGATCTGGATATTATTCTTTCATAATATACCGTATTTTTCGGAATATAAAACGCACCTTTCCCCCCCCAAAGAGGGTGAAAAACTGGGTGCGTCTTATACTCCGAATGTTGTTGCATCAGCCATATCTGGGGGGAGGGGGAGGGAATTGGTGTGGCAGCGGCAATGGGCAGCAACAGGCAGTTAATTGGCGGTATTCTGGAAGGCTGATCCAACCGCCAATCAGAAAGGTGAAATTCAAACGGTTCTGGGGTACCGTTTGCTATAAATTGAAGAGAATCCTGACCTACTGCCCCATTGCCGCTGCTTGAGCCGCCGCTTGAAGCCTCCCTCACCTGCTCCCTGGCCGCCTGAGGATCCTCCCCCACCGCCTCCCTCACCTGCTCCCGGGCCACCTGAGGATCTTCCTCCTCCTCCACCTGCCGCCTCCCTCACCTGCTCCCAGGCCGCCTGAGGATCCCCCGCCACCGCCACTTGCCGCCTCCCTCATCTGCTCCTGGGCCGCCTGAGGATCCTCCTCCTCCTCCCTCCCTCACCTGCTCCTGGGCCACCAGAGGATCCGCTGCCACCTGCCGCCTCCCTCACCTGCTCCGGGGCCGCCTGAGGATCATCCTCCTCCTCCACCGCCCGCCTGCCCCCTCCCTCACCTGCTCCCTGGCTGCCTGAGGATCCTCCACTGCCACCTCCCTCACCTGCTCCCAGGCCGCCTTCCTATCGCTGCTGCTGGGATGTTGCAGGAGTATCACCGCCTGAGCCGCCGCCCCATTGCTGCCTGACAGGTTAGCACCTGTCTGTAAATGGTTAGGGGTGCAAGGGTCTTCAAACTTGGCAAGTTTAAGACTTGTGGACTTCAACTCCCATTCCTGAGCTAACATGACTGGAGGAGGAATTCTGGGAGTTGAAGTCTTAAAGCTGTCATCTTTGAAGTTTAGGGCGTGTGCGTGTGCGTATGAATGTATGAACGTGGTTTCAGCTACAGTGCTCTACATTGTTATAAAGGACACATTATTGTTCTTTCTTGCAGAAAAATGTCAAAGCCAAAAAGGCAAACATACAAAATCTCTTTCAAGCTGCAAGTCGTGAAATATGCTGAGGAACATGGAAACAGAGCAGCAGAGAAACATTTTGGACCACCTCCAACTGAAAAAATGATAAGAGAGTGGAGGAAACAGGTGGATCAGCTGCAAAAGGTAAAGGATAAAAGCAAGCACAACTTTTGTGGGCTTCCTGAAAAGTGGCCACAGTTAGAGGAGGACATGAGAGACTGGATCACAGGTCACTGGAACCGTGGCTTCGCAGTCACCACAAAAATGCTCATGTATGAAGCCAAATCATTGCTACACAGAAAGGCATTCAGGATTTTACTGGATCACCATCGTGGTGCTTCAGATTTGAGGCGACATGGCCTTGCTATGCGCACCAAAACTAGAATTGTGCAAAAATGCCAAAAGAGTATGAATCTAAGATTCTGTCTTTTCATACTTTTGTGATAGACTCCAGAAAGAAAAATAATTTTGAAATTGGCCAGATTGGGAATATGGATGAAGTCCCTCTAACTTTTGATGTGCCATCAAATAGGACTGTTGATGTGAAAGGTGCCAAAAGGATAACACTGAAAACCTCAGGACATGAGAAAACACATTACACGGTTATGTTGTCCTGCTGTGCAGATGGCACCAAATTGCTATCAATGTTAATATTTAAAAGGAAAACCTTCCCAAAAGAAGTGATTCCAAGAGGTGTTGTTGTGCATGTCCACGAGAAAGGATGGATGGATGGATGAACATGGCATGGAAGTATGGATTGAAAAAGTGTGGTACAAACGTCCTGGAGGGCTTCTGAGAAAACCAGCTTTATTAGTGCTCGACCAGTTTAGATCACATATTAGTGAAACCACAAAAAGATTCAAAGAAGTGAAGACTCATCTAGCTGTAATTCCTGGGGGTCTTACCAGCCAGTTGCAACCTCTTGATGTTTCCACCAACAAGCCATTCAAAGTGTATATGCAAGAAGAGTGGAACAAATGGATGGCTGCTGGTAATCATGATCTGACACCCACTGGACTAATGAGGAGGCCCACTATCACTCAAGTTTGTGAATGGGTGAAAACATCATGGAATACAGTGAAGGACAAAATTGTTACACGATCCTCCAAATTATTTGAATGAATAGCAATAGCAATAGCACTTTACTTATATACCGCTTCATAGTGCTTTCCAGCCCTCTCTAAGCGGTTTACAGAGTTCAGCATATTGCCCCCAACAATCTGGGTCCTCATTTTACCCACCTCGGAAGGATGGAAGGCTGAGTCAACCTTGAGCCTAGTGAGATTCGAACAGCTGGACTGCTGAACTAGCAATCAGCTGAAGGTCGCAATGCTGCTTTTAACCACTGCGCTATCTCAGCTCCTGAATGAATGAATGAATGAATGAATGAATGAATAAATAAATAAATAAAAATGTGGCATTAGTAATGCCTTAGATGGAACTGAAGATGATATCATTTATGAAGGTAGCGAAGAAAGTGGTATCAGTGATTGTGAGCAACTAAGCTTCCTAAACTCTGACACCAGCGACGATGAGGAGTTCTTTGGGTTTCTAGAAAATTAGAGGAGTGCTTGAACCTTAAAGTCTCTCCTCATTTGTTAATGACAGTGATGATGGTTCCTAACACCACTGTTGACTTTACATGGTTGTAAAAATTATACATGGTTGTAAAAAGTATTATTAAATAATATATTACTACATGATTTGGTTCAGAATACTTTTTTCCTTGTTTTCCTTCTCTAAAATCTAGGTGCGTCTTATAGTCCGGTGTGTCTTATACTCCGAAAAATACGGTATATTCTTTTAAAAATAAAATTTACCTGAATCACAAGATCTTTTGGTTGCTGTGGTTAAGGAAACATGAGCTGTATCTGTGCATGGCCCACCTAGAAATAGAAATCAATCAGTTAATTCTAGTAGTAATATCATTTTAATAGTGGTAATCCAGAAAAAGACTATTTCTTGGATAATTAATATTGGTTACATGAATCACAACATAAATATGGTGGGAATAGATAAAGGAAAGGATAAACAGTGATAAGGCTATTTCTGTTTCTCCACTAGCCATTCCTTTTGGTTTCATCTTTATTTTGGCTAAGATCCACATATAATAACCCCAACTTCATGACTCCCATATGGTTTTGAACATCTCCTCTCCTTTTTATTTGGTAAATAAAATTCATAGTTAACCAAAGTCTAGATTATCAGGGTTAATTTACCGGGGTAAGGAAACCTTTTAGACAGCAGACATCATTCATGCACTTTCATGTAACACTGTGGATGCCAACAAAACAAATGAAAATCAAAACACTGACATTTTAAAACACCAATGATTAAATACTTTTCAAATCTTATTAGGCTTCTTAAAAACAGAAATTTTAGCCATTTAACCTAAAAAAAATGACTGTCATCAATACCACCATTTTGCTTTATTAATATTGCTTTGGAGATCAATGAATGCCATACACAGGCAGCAACCACTTTGATGATGTTGAAGTAGATACTTTTAAGATCTGATAAGGCTGACATGCTCCAAGCCCCACTACTTCAGCAGCCTCATCTAGTGGAACCTGAGACATTCCTTTTCTGTCATTGCTTCTGCCCTTTGGAACAGCATTCCCCTGAAATCTGACAGCCCTTGATTCTGCCTGCCTTTTAGGAGGCAACACAGGTATGATTCTTTTGTAAGGCATTGAGTCTGGCAGTGGTGTAGCCTGTTTGATGTGCTTTTTCTGAGGGGTGTGTGTGTGTGTGTGTGTGTGTGTGTGTGTGTGTGTGATATTAAATAACCAGTATATATAAAAGAAGTGGAAGAAAAGAAATTAAGAAAAAAGAATTACAGGTAGCCCTCAACTTATGAACATTTGTTCAGTGATTGTTCAAAATTATGATGAAAACATACAAATTGTGCCCAAAGTTATAGCTGTTGTAGTGTCCCTTCTAACTTGTGAGTAGCAGGAGAAAAATGGCAAAGATCAGCTAAGTGTAGCAGAGCCTGTGGAATGCAGGGCTGTGGGGGCAACTGGAGCTTTGGGCAAAGGTACTGGTATGGCAGGTGAGGGAAGTTGCAGTTTCCTGCAGTCCTAAGTGCTGCTGGGCCGGCTGTGGTTTTGCGCAGCACGGCAGCACCCCTCAACTCATGTGCAGTCCGCACCAGATCTCCCAGGGCCCTCCCAACCCCTTTTATGGCAGCCCCCCCTCCTTACCTGGGATTCCCTCAATAACTCACGATTCTTGGATAAGAAGAAGCTGGGAGTGTCAAAATTGCAGTCACTAAGTGATGTGGTCATGTGATGCCTTGCTTTACGACAGCATCGTTTAGCAATGGAAATTCCAGACTCAATTGTGGTCTTAAGTTCCACAGTGTATAAGGTTTAATCAACACATACCATGACATGATTAAGCCTCTGATAGCAGTTACCCACATGTTCAAAAAAACAACAACACCGTGAGAAGCTGGAAATAATTTAAAATTATAGGCAATCTTATACTGAACAAATAAGCTGAGAGTTATAAATTCCATTTTGATATAAACACAAATATATAATCTATTTTCATGACTCTCACTGTGGGGAAACTATGGCTCAGAATCAGGCTGGAAATATAGTTGAAAATACAACGTATAAACCAATCATCTGTATGTTGATATAGTTTATTTATTATTTATTTATTTAGTGAGATTTATATATCGCCTCACAGTGCAAGCACTCTCTAAGCGGTATACACCAGTAAGCAATGTATATTTATATTGCCCCCAACAATCTGGGTCCTCATTTTACCTACCTCGGAAGGATGGAAGGCTGAGTCAACCTTGAGCCGGTGAGATTTGAACCGCTGACCTGCGGATCAGTGTCAGCTAAAGTGGCCTGCAGTACCTGCCTCTAACCGCTGCGCCACCTCGGCTCTTACAGAGTTACAGAATTCAGATTGTGGATGTTGCTGGGAGAATGACATTTCTGAATGCCTGCTGTAAAACCTAACTTTATAGTAAGAAGTAAATCATCAAGGCATCACTGAAAAATTGAGACTTTGGAAGGCTGAAAAGCACTAACCTATCAACCTACTGTTGCCAACATAACTAACGTTTTTTGTAAAAGATTTATTGTACACTCATATTCTGCCTTAATTAACATGACATTTGCATAACACAATTAATTTTCAACTATAGACACAATGGATTAATTAGGAACACATCATTCTTTATTAACTACTTTGTCAATTTCATCTCCTCATAATCTTGAAGGTTTTACCTCTGCAGGATTAGCCATGCAAACGTATACCAAATTCTATATTCTAATAAAGTTCTGGGTATCTCAATGAAAAATGAAACATATAATAAATACAAGTGTTGCTATAATATCCCTCAAACATGCAATTTATCATTTTTATGCCCTTTACTAACATACGTAAAAACTATTTATGAAAAGGTTTAGATTCCGATGATTCAGAGCAGAATCCCTAGCATTATTTCTGTACCACCATCAACTCAAATTCAGAAAATTCTGATGTGGGATTCTGTACCAGAAAACTCTATATTCAAGAAAAAGGTCAAATTTGAAGCAAGAAGTGATAGGTGACACACATGAAGATTTCCTACTGTGGTAAGAGCCTCTAAATATTCTACACAAATATAGTTCTTAGTAATATAAATCACTGCTTACCAACAAGTACAAGCAACTTTTTAATATATGGATTAGAACATGAACAATAGCACTCTGAAACTGTATATTGACTATTTCATATATAAAATGTAAGGTTCCTCCTCATGGCCATGTTAATGTGCATTTATCCTCTTAACGAGCTGGTAGAAAATTATGCAGATATAAATCACACGGCCTCCAAAGGAAATCATTCTTTTTGTATTAAATTTACATCCTGCCTCTCACTCAGGAACTTGAAGCAGTATGTTAAAGAAGTTTACTGTTCCTTAGCAATAAGGCTAGCAAGAAATATAGTGCTTGTGGACTTAATGTAGGACAATTTCAGGATAAGGACTGGTAAGATTATTTGCCTATATTTTTCCTGCCATCAAGCGAGATGTCTTCCAAATACATTCTTCCAAGTCTTTATGAGGTGGACCCCATCTCTTGACCGAAGCCCATCATGTAGGTAGAATCTACATTATAGACCATGGTCTAGAACAGTGGTTCCCCACCTTTTTTTGGCCATGCCCCAAGCATCTCTACAATCCTGATGCCCCTCCGTGACATATAATTCTTACTATTCAAAAAGTGAACTCCTACTCACGTGGAGGAAGCCTAAAAGGCCATTAACTTGGTTTTAGCAAGGTTCAAATTGCCCCCATTAAAAATCAAATTGCCCCCCTATGGGGTGTGGGCAAATAAATAAATAAATAAATAAATATTTATTTATGTAAATAAATAAATAAATAAATAAATAAATAAATAAATAAATAAATAAATAAATAAATAAAGAAATAAATAAATAAAGAAATAAAGAAATAACGGGAGAGTGAGATAAGAGTTAGAGAACTATGGGCCTCAGTCTGAAACAAAAGTGTTAAGTTGCATTAAGTGAAGATTTCTCATTCTACTGGAAGGCTGCTTTTCCACTGTGTGGGTGTGATTTTCTAGATGACAGCTCAATGGGCAGGAGATAAAACTTCCTTCTATTTCATTCTATGCATATATTGAATCCCACACGGGACAGGTAAACCCATAAGCAATTAGCAGATTTATAAAGGTGCAATTCTCTCTTCCATTAGTTATTTTCTTTGGGTCCAACTATGAAGGAGGAAGAGAACTTTCCTCTATAACCAGCATTCTACTAATATTCCTGTTAATAAAAAGTATTTATGGCTACTAAGTTTTAGCCTAATTTAGCCTAATACACAGACAGACGTGAAAATGAATCAGATCAATACGTTAAGATCTGTCCTCCTTTTGTGCAGCAAAACCAAAGCAATTTTATTTCAAGGTTAACTACATTATAAAAGTATTGCCAAATGATTCATACCTTTACAATAAATATATTGATATCTCAGTGCTGGGTAGCATTCAGTTAAAGGCTCAATTATTTTAAAGGGCTTCTAGATTGCAGCTGGCTTTCTTCAGCTAGGGAATTGCTTTTGTAAAAGCAAGTATACACAGGAAATTTACAAAGTTAGACATCAACGGTACCAGATCTACGGTTTTATTGATTTATTAAACACATTTATATGGCCATCCAACTCACATATGGTGACTCTGAGTGGCTTACAAATGGTTCTTCTTAAGTACTGGCAGAAAAACCAGAGTTGAGATAAAGGAAGAGCATTGATGCAAACCAGATGTAACTGAATACTTGTTTATGAATACTTCCTAGATATCCTTAGGAACCTAATTCTGAGGCTCTAACAGAAGATACCTAAAGAAATGGCAGCTGAAATATGCAAAATGCAGCATTTCAAAATTGCTTTCAAAATATGGCACTAAAAAGACATACATGTTTTTAACTCAAAATGTCAAAAGATTATACATGAATTTAATAGCCAATTTTTAAAAATAACACTGTGGGAACTGGTAGCAAATAATGGATGCATTTTAGAAGATGCTATCAGCAAGATAAGCAAAAATCAGAGACTGTCCTTTGGGAAACCCGCCTAAACTCTGAATCTATCCATGACTGTGTGCAATTGGAAGATGCCCAATTTATCTACCTAATCTTTGAAAAAGATCATACATTAGAACCACAAACATATAATAAACAACCAAAGAGAAACTAAATTTGTCATGGTAATATTTAGGGATACTGCTCGTAATCTACATATATAATAACCACGTGTAGAAAACTTTAGCAATTTCTTTTTAGTAATTTGTGTTTTTAAGGCTATTTAGGATCCTCCTATTTAAATGATGCTAATTATATAATTCTTTTTAAGAGTGGCATCCTACAAGATTTGTGTAGCAAAGTTATGTGCTTCATATTACTTTATTATTTTTATTTCTCATGCCTTCCATCTATTCTTTTAAGTTTCCGTACCGTCTCATCTTTTGATCTTTTTTCTTCATCCAACACAGGAAAAACATATACAGTGAAACTGCTCCTCCTCCTCTTTTGTGGGGTCAGTTTCTTTTGATTATATTTTTCATGAGTTCCATCCCATCAAGTTTATCATACCATGCCAATATCATACCTGCCCTCATGTACTAGGACTTCAAATTCTCCCTGTTTGTTCCCCATAGTTTGAGCATTAGTGTGTAGACATATGAGCCCTTTATGGCTGACCTTGTATTTGCTTGCTATGTCTCCTGTTTTATACCTGAGTCCCCCTTCCTTCTCACCACTTGCATTTTCAAATTCACTGTCTTGGAATTTACACTTTGGGTTTGGTCCTAGAAATTGGCCTCTTTCCCCACCAGATTTAGTTTAAAGGCTTTAGGATGACCCAAGTGAGATGTCTTCCAAATACATTCTTTCACATCCTTATGAGGTGGACCCCATCTCTTGACAGAAGCCCATCATGTAGATAGCATAGAGTCTACATTATAGACCATGGTCTAGAAATCCAAAGTTTTCTTGATGACACCATCCATTCAGCCAGAAGTTTTCCTCTGAAATCCTCCATTCCCTCACAGGATGTTGACCATCTATAGGAAGCATGGATGAAAATACCACATGTGCTCCTAAATCTTTTGACTTCCTACCTAGTCTTTCATGGTCCCTTGATACCTTTACAGGCTCTTTTTTTGTTGTATCATTGCAATGACACACATATCTTCCAGGTCCAACTGCTTTTTAAGTACAGATTTTTCTCCAAGAATATTTGGATACTTAAGGAGAGTAAAAAAAATAAATCTAAGTTTATTCCCATTAAATAGGACTACGATACTGTATACTGCAATATAAGCAAAATGTTACAATTATTCTGTTTATCTTGCAGAACAATTAACCTTAATTTATCACTTGTCAAGTTTGTTTGGAAGGATAAAGCTTAATAAAACGATATCTTTTTAAACTAAGGACACTTAATAAAACTTTGGTAGAAATGAAGTTAATGATCACATGCCCCTATTCTTACTGAAATGTAGGCACTATTCAGTATAGTAAGAAGAAGTGTACTGTGCTGAAAAATATTAGTATTTTAAAAAACATTGCAATGAAAGAACATTTGCATTATAGAATTTTCTGTAAAACAAAATAAACAGGGGAAAAGCTCTTAAATCAATATTTAAAATACATTTACAGTTTGGACATTCTTCATTATGGGAAAGAAACTTTCACATTGAGATTATCAATTAGTAAAGCTCCATCTGCTTTATAATTAGCTCTGATAAATGATACTAATCTGAACTACAGAAGAAAACTTCTGTTTGGGAGGGCAAGGAAGGAAAAGAGGAATAGTTGAAACTGTATATAAATCTAACCTTGGTTTTATTTACAGTCATTCCAGCAGAAAGCCATCAAGAGTTTTGGATGGATAATATTTTCAAACATGTTGTTGTCTTGTGCTGCCTCATATCTATTGTCTGTACTACGCAAAAGTTTCAGAGTTAACACATTTACAGAACAATTTCTCTCATTTGTTTTTCTTTAAAATGTAATTGACATAACTAACAATTTGGTCTAACAAAGCAAGAGGCTAGGAAGTGGACAATCATTAACTTTGGTGTTTCTGCAGAGAAATATACAGGCAGAGCTATTTTAATCAAATATTTCTATGCATGTGGTAGGCAAAAGGAATACTGAGTTGTGAAAAGAAAAAGCCAGTAGGTTAAATTATTTTTACCAATACATGGTCGCCCAGGGTTGCTACTTTAATGAAGCTGAATTATATCAGGTAATGTTTGGGGTCCTGTGCTGTTTTGTGTAGAAAAAAAACCAACACCAGAACTCTTACGGATTTGGGGGTTAGACCAGTTTGAGTAGCTAGCTGTGAAGGGTGATATGGATGAACTGGGAGGACGATAAAAAGAGACTGTAGTATGTACAATTAAGTTGGAACATGAAATGTCAAGGGTAAGGACTGATGTATGAAGAGCAAGGAAGAAGAGAAAATGAAGAAGAAAAAGAAATGTGAGGTTGATGAAAAGATGGAAAAGATGGAAAAAGAAAAGAACTTGCAAACCAATTCCCTAAAACAGTGGTTCTCAACCTTCCTAGCGCCGTGACCCGCGCCCCACCCCTGCGCCCCTGCCGCGACCCACCCTGCCCCTGCGCCCGCTGCCCCGCTGCCCCCATTTGTGTTCTTTTACCCTCTGCGCATGCACAAAGTGTTCTGCGCATGCGCAGAGGATAAAAGAACCCAAATGGCGGCGTCCGGGCGAAGTCTCCCAACCCCTGTGAAAGGGTCATTCGACCCCCAAAGGGGTCGCGACCCCCAGGTTGAGAACCGCTGCCCTAAAACAATGGAGAGAGTAAAAATCAGATGACTCCTAGGCCTTACATTTAAGAGGGATCTGCCATAACCAAGCGGCTATGATAGAAGTGGTGGAGTTAGAGATAGAACGATTTTTGATGGCTTGTGGGTTGTTTGAGCATTTTCTCTGTAACAATTGGAATCACTGGTGGGCCTCTAGTATTGTTTCCACTGCATTGGTGGGCAGAATGATAACAATAATAAAGATCAGTGGCAGATTAAGGCTCACTGGTGCTCTAACACTGACAAATCTTGGTGCCCCCCTCCTAGTTTTATCCATTTTTTTTACAAATCTTCATTTTTCCCCCTTTTCTTTCTCAACTTTGTGGTGCCCCCTTTGGGCCTGATGCCCTAAGCACATGCTTAGTCTGCTTAATGGTTAATACACCACTGATAAAGTTGAAATCTTGGATTACTGTAACACGCTCTACAAGAGGCTGCTTCTGAAGACTATTCAGAAACCACAGCATGTGCAAACTGCATTGGCTTACTGCTGAAGGGTGAAAGCTGTTCAACAAGATAACGCCTATATTGCAGACACCATATTGATTATTAACATATCCCTGGGTAGAATTCCAAGCACTAGTTATTGCTTATTCAGCTCTTCCTGGCTCACATTCTAGGTATCTGAGGTATCATTTGCTCCACATAGATTTGCCTATTCTGTATATTCATGCCAGAATGTTTGCTACAGATTTCTGGAATCTTGAGAAAGAAGAAGATTCTGAGGCCTGGTCTCGTATTTTATATTAAATATAAATAGGGAAGATCCAGTAGAAGTGGATCAATCTACCAGAATGAAAGAGCAAAAATGACCTTCAAAAAGCTTGTTTTGCAAGAAGTATTTATCCCCACTGTATACATGTTGCACGGTACCATCTATATTTTTGTAAAAAAAAATCTGCAGAAATGTTACAATGAAAACTTCTGTTTCTAAAGCATAATCTTAATAGTTAAATTATAGATTCACAGATTAAACTGGGAAGTATTCTGAAATGGATATATACAAGCAACCAAATGCTTTTCTACAATTATATCTAAATGATTCCCTTTTCTTCACTAGAACTTGACAATCATTCTCAAGCTCTTCTCTACCCCTAACTTTAAAGGGCTAAAATCCTTAACTTCCAGAACATCCTAGTGCTGTGATGTGGCATTCAGAGCCCTCTCTGCGGGCCGCAAGCCGTCGTCCCAGCTCAGCTCCATCGCGCATGCACCTCCCGCCGGCCAGCTGGTTTTCAGGTCTCTCCTGTCCATGCGTGGGGGCGGGGCACGTGCGGAAGATGCACGTGCATGCGTGGGGCACACATGGGTGGGTCGCATGCGCATGCACGGGGCAGGGCACGCGGGGAGGTCACACGCGCATTGCATTTCATCACTCGGCGACGAAAATGTTAGCCATCACTGGCCTAGTGTAATCTCTTCTCAGACTGTATACTTACATTCCTCTTTGCTCAAAGAAGTTACATTCAGTTCTGTCGAAAGTTGCTGGTTGGAGTTAACAGTCTGTGTCAATAGAGAGGTATTACTGTTGTCACTATTTGTTTCTCCAGAGAACAAATCCGATTGGCTGTTACTTGTGCTGGGAGTGGACTCATCATCTGGTTGCTTCTTTTGAAAATCTAACATGACACAAAGTTAAAGAAGTGTTACAAGGCCAAAAAATACATTATTCAATATATAAAAATGTTATATTTTACACAGAAATTGCAGATACTTGTAAATGAGTCAAACCTAGTTATAACTCTTTCTTTCTCTGCAAGACGATATTGTGACGTGATTGACTGGGCTCTATTCCATTTAAAACATCAGCTTATATATTTAACAAGTATTTAAAAAATAGAAATAACAGTGTAGTAAATCCTTAAATGGGACTAGCGGAGCTTTTTTTTTTGAAAATTCTAAGTGGCAGTGAAAATTGTTCTACTACTACTACTGTTTGAAAGAAGCTGAATTGTTCTATTAGGCAGAAAACATCATTTGCACTCTGAACTGACTTTATTTATCACCAATTAGTGTCATTTCAAATTATGGACTTTTCATATTGTATTTTTTGCAACTTAGGTCGTGGGTTTAGGAAATATTTAAAATGTTTTTTAAAAAATTTTTTAAAATTTTTTGCTTAACTTTTTAAAACAAACAATTAAATCTATGATTTCTATGAACTTGCATTCCTTTACTTTATTATGAATATGCTACATTTAGAGCTGTGTTTTGGATTAATTAATTCAGAATCTATCCAGACTTGTCAGTTTGGAAATATCTATTCAATATCAACACCATTTTCTGATTAAACATCCTTGTTTGGAACTTTGGCCAACAATTAATTTAAGCAGTTTTGAATGCCTTTATATTTCCAAATATTTATCTAAAAAGGGGAAAAAATTAATGCAAAGTTATATGGGCACAAATTGACATGTTCAGTGATTCTATAATTCAAAGGTGTATGTCTGTATGTATGCATGCATGTATGTATGTATATCTTTCTCAGCAAAATCCAATTTAGAATTTGATAGACTCCTAGGAGCTCTGATCAACAACAGGCATCATAACCTGGAGCTGAATAGGAATCAAAGGAAAAGTGTTAGGATAGCCACTCCCTAGAATCTCCCAGGGCAGGGATGTCAAACTCAAGGCCTGGGGGCTGGATCCAGCCCGTGGGGTGCTTAGATCTGGCCTGAGGGGCCGCTATGGAAACAGCGAAGGACCAGCCCACGGTGCCTTTGCCAGCAAAAATGGAGCTTGGGACGGCAGGTTCTCCCGAGCTCTGTTTTCGCTGGCAGAGGGTTGCAGGAGGCCGTCGCAGCCAAAAACGGAGCTCGGGAGCCCGTTTTCGCTGGTAAAGCGCTCAGACTACCACAGCTGCGCCCAACACGAGTGACATCGAGCTGACCACGCCCTTCCTGGCCATGTCTACCATGGCCCCCCAAGGTCAAACACAACCCTGATCCAGCTGTCAATGAAATCGTGTTTGACACCCCTGTCCCAGAGTATATCTATTGGGATGAGAGCAGTAAAGATTTAGTCTGTCAAGATTCTATTTATTGGCTATAAGCAAATAAAGAACTGAACTTTGGTAGGATTATTCTACTATAGATCATTCTTGGGTTGGGCCTGACACATGGTCTTCAAAAAGTAGAATGCAAGAAAATATTAAAATAATGTATTTATATATCAACAGAAATAACAAAGACAGAACAAGGAAAGAATTAAGGCAATTCATTGTTCATTACTAGCTTGTCCACTATAAACACTATAAACTGACACCCAGTATCAGTTTATATTTAGTTTATTTTAGTTTAAAAATCAATTAACTCAATTGAAATTGTTCCAGGGTTATCTTTCCTGCAATAAAATCTGAAGACCATATCAAAGGACAAATAACAAAATTATAAACCTTTTTTTGCTAATACCATCAGACGTGCTATTCTTCTTTAAAGTGAAAAAATCATATATTTTAAAGCTTACTTCCATTTGTAAGCCTCTTATATGCTTTTTCTTCCACGCACAAACTTTTATATTACTTTATTAGAGAACTACATTGAAAAAAATGAGGGAGGGAGAAGGGAATTGTGTGGCAATTTGGCTTGTAAATTTGAGAAATGCATCTTAGATCTGCTTATATTAAATGCAACCAAGCCATAAATATGTGTCCAGATTCATCTGTTGTTTCTAGCACCAGCAGCTGAGCTGTACTGAGTTTTCAAGCGGAACTCTCCCTCCCCGAAATCCACCTGCTTCACATTTGAAAAAATGTGTATAAATAACAACAGTGACTTGCCTGTTTTCATTTTCTTTTACT
Source organism: Diadophis punctatus similis (assembly GCA_023053685.1). Taxonomy (NCBI): domain Eukaryota; kingdom Metazoa; phylum Chordata; class Lepidosauria; order Squamata; family Dipsadidae; genus Diadophis; species Diadophis punctatus. The sequence goes on from JALIGW010000001.1 coordinate 62,577,091, forward strand.
TCTCCTTAGTAATTTTAATCAGTACAGAACCATCCAATTGCATTTATTTAGTATTTAAACAAATCCCCAAATTAGAAGAAAACGATAGGGAAAACCACAAGGTTTCCAGGTTAAAAGAATCTTCAGTGCAATGCTGGTATCACACAGAGAAATCTCAGAAGTAGGCTTAAGAACTGATTGATACAGAATTTAATTATCCTTCATTCAGAGAGCATGTGGAATTGAGTATTATTTTAATAAAAAAAATCCACAATCAATTAGTATCTCTTGTAATGCTAGCAACTTTATAGCCCTCACTTATATGCCCTTAAAGATGTCTACAGAGAACTCTAGAATTTAGAAACATGGGTCTATTATTTTTAATTAATTTCTCTAGACCACCACCTGAGTTTCAATTAGAGCTTAAGTGCAGCTAATTTTCATAATCTAAATTCAAAACACTTTCAAATATTTGCTTCAAAAAAGTGAGGGGAGAATTCTAGTTAGAACAATGTAAAATATACTTTGAAATAAGTCTTCTAGAATATAACAAATGAAAGAAGACAGGTTAACCATTACAGACTTCAAAAACATGAAAAGTATCAGAGCAGCAGCATATTTTCAAAAGCTACTTAGTGGTGACATTTTATATATATATATATATATATATATATATATATATATATATATATATATATATATATATATATATATATATATATATATATATATATATGTATATATATATATATATATATATATATATATATATATATATATATATATATATATATATATATATATATATATATATATATGATTTTTAGTTTGTCTAAAACCTAAAAGTAATTTAAATTCCATATCAACTGATTAAGAGATTTAGTTTCCTAGCACATATTTGCTTACTCCTATATATCTAGAGGTGTGATTTTTTTTGGAAAGAATTAATGTTGTGACAGGAAGAGGGAACATCTAACAGATTAACAAAAGAAAATGAATTCATTATGTGTAATATAAAGAACAGGCCTTGCACGCATTCACAGAAAAATAAAATATCAAATTAATGAGCTAACACTTCTAAGAATTTTCTATAAACCTCAAACAAAGTTATTACCTTCCAATAGGGAGGGATTTAGCATGTCTGTTTAATTCCCCTTTGCTTTTTAACTTTTATATAAACTTCAGAAAAAGTTTATCAGTGCTATGATATGCAGGTGACACTGTGTTTCTTTCAGAGGTACCGAGCAGAATCCTTACTCAGTTTCCTTCCTATATTGATATTAACCAAAAGCCCTTAGATAAATAAGTGAAATATCATGCAAGGCAATTTAAATTATTTAAATATTTAGTATTAGCAATTTCATGCCTCAGGAAATTTTTTACAGTTCTACCAATAGAGTCACTTCTTGAGATGGGTGGGTACAGAAATCATATAAATACATAAAAATTTGAAAGGCGGCTATTTTAGGCCTTTTCTTGTCAACCTATATTAAACCAGGGCATTGGCGTAGTGTTCTACACAGAACTCGGTTAGGGTCATATTCCAGTTATTCACCCCTTGAAATATTATTATCCTTATTCCTGAAGGCAACACTTCCAAGCCCAAATGCAACCACAGTACTGCCTTCATGCTGCAGCTGGTTTACTTAGAGTGGAGACTGATATTTAGCTAGCAATCTTTAATATACTGAAGTTTAATTTCTGGTCAACAGGTCTGGCTCCTCAAATAATCTTTTGTTAATTCCATTCAGCCTAAAAGACGACCTATTGGAAACAACACTGACCAATGGCCTCTCTTAAAGGTCCATGATCTATGACAGTGATGGCTAACTTTTTTGTTGCCACGTGCTGAAAGCATGCACGTGTGCGTGCAATAGCACGTGCGCGCCCCTGCACCCATAATGCAATGCACACGCGATTTCCCCCGTGCCCCGTTTTGGGCCTAGTAGGTCTCCCTGCAGGCTCCTGCGAGCAAAAATGGGCTGCGGGGGGGGGAGCCCTGCTTTGGGCCTAGTAGGTCTCCCTGCAGCCTCCTGGCAGCAAAAATGGGCCACAGGGGGCACAATGCATCATGCACCCAGTTTTGGGCCTAGTAGGCCTCCCTGCAGCTTCCTGGGAGCAAAAGCAGGCTGTGAGGGGGCCGTGCCGCACCCCATGCCCCGTTTTGGGCCTAGCAGGCCTCCCTGCACTTATAACCCATGATGCAATGTACGCATGATCCCATGTGCCCTGCCCACCCACATGCATGTGCAACCCCCCCCGATTCCCCTCCCCCCCACGCACTCATGCACATCTCCTGCATGCACCCCAACCCCCCCGCACATGTGCGGCAGAGATCCCAAAAACCAGCTGGCTAGTGGGAGGTGCGTGTGCATGCGCAGTGCAGCTGAGCTGGGGCGACGGCTCGCGTGCCCACAGAGAGGGCTCTGCGTGCCACCTGTGGCACATGTGCCATAGGTTTGCCATCATTGTTCTATGATCAAACTAGGGTACTTCTTAAATAGCAATTTTACAAAATTGAATTGCAAAATAAGTGAAAGCTGGTTCTTGATAATGTTGAGTATGTATCTAATTAAATGGCATACTACCTTGGAATCGCCTGGTAACTGCAATTTAATGTTTGTTGAGCATCTTGTAGTACAGGAGATTTTATAGGAAGCTACACAGTACCTTTAATAAACTTTGTAGACTATTTAGATGCATTCTCTCTCTCTCTGCAAACAATAAGTCTGCTATTACAAACTGTCAAAATTTTGCACAGGTACATGCATAGTATAGCAATAAATAATCAATGGATGCTAGCAAAACTAGTAGTCCTTTTCTGATTATTGTGTAATCTCCAATTGTTCTATGTTATTATAGTTGGAATTATTGTAAAGACATGTTAGTTTTTGTAGGTTATTTCAAGTACTGGTCTTTGGTCATAATAAATACTTTATTCATATGACACCCCTGTAATGCTGATGAAACATTATGTTCAGGCATATCTATCAAACATGCCTTATGCTTTATTTGTAACATCTGTTCCTAGCTTCTGAATTCTTATGGCACGGTAGAAGAGAAGTTATCAGAGAAGACAACCTAATCACGGTTACAGAATTAGAAAGATAAATTGACCATCTATATTCAATTTATTAAACTTAAATTTACGCCCAATTTATTGAACTTAAAACAAATTAAGTCAATTTACTTAAATTTAAAACACTTTCAAGTGGATGAAATTTTAGATTTATGTGTTAGAATTTAAATATTTTAAGTGTTTATCTAATTTACTACTTTAGCAGCAGCTGCTCCTGCCTCTTTATGGAATTATAAACATTAAATATGTCATTTTTGCCATATCACAATCTGATAAAAGATTATTTGCAAACACCAATAAGATTTGGATGACAAAAATTAACTTTCATCCTCTGAACATTAATATAACTCATAACTTAATAATAAATTGGACCCTTAAATAAATTGGGACTTGTTTAACAGTCCACAATCCTTGCTTAACAACGATAAGCAGGAATGCCAGGTTTATCATTACCAAATGTTATGGTAACATGATGTTGTACTTTATGACCACATAGGTTAATGACAGAAATTCCAGGCCCAATCATCTTTAACCAAAGACTCCCTGAAGCTCCTACCCTCTATTCATCATTTGGACAATCATTTGTCTGAAAAGGTATAGGGTTTTCTACCTGAGCAGGGGATTGGACTAGAACAGGGGTCTCCAACCTTTTGGACCTCAGGGACCACCATGGTCATAATTTTAAATCCCACGGAACCTAATTCATAATTTTAAGTCCAGCAGACCACTAATCTGAATTTTTAAAAAAAGATAAATACATTTGTAAAATAATGATCAGGGAACCTCCATTTTATTAATATGAAATGCACCTATTTAATAACAAAATTATAAATGCTTATTTAATTATAACAAAATCTTAAATGCTTATTTAATCATAACAAAATCTTTAAAGGTTGTTTTAATTGTAACAAGTTTATTAAAGTTAGTGTAATTATTACAAAATAATTGAAGCTTATTTGACGGTGGCTTGCTGATGTTGGGAAAGTCAGTCCCATATTACAGAGCTGCAGCTGTAAGTCCCTTCCCTCCCCTCCACCCTTCCTTTCCTTCTTTCCTTCCCTTCTTTCCTTTCCTCTTCTTCCTTTCCTTTCCTTCTTCTTTCCTTTCTTTCTCTTTCCTTTCCTCTTCTTTCCTTCTTTCCTCTCCTCTCCTCTCCTTCTTTCCTTTCCTCTTCTTATTTATTTATTTTTATTTATTTATTTAATTAATTATATTTCTATGCCACCCAACTCCCTAGGGACTCTGGGTGGCTCACAACAGTAACAAATATAATCAATATAAAGGCATTTAAAAAACAAATTAAAAATACATTTTCAGTTTAAAATAATTTCAGTCATCCATACATTCACGGGCCGACCTTGTTCGTCATCGCCAGAGGTCAATGGCCCCAGGTCCTTTCTTTTCTTTTCCTTTTTTCCTTTCCTCTTCTTTCCTCTCCTCTCATTTCCTTCTTTCCTTTCCTCTCCTCTCCTTTCCTTTCCTTTCCTTTCCCCGGGTGGAGGAACTGCTCCGGGATGACCAAAGGGTCAGTCCTGTGACTACCACAGCTCTGGAATATGGGACCGACCCATGGTGGGGCTGGAAATCTCCACCATAGGGGGTGGCACGTGAAATGTGCAATTTTGCATGTGGTGAAACATGCAAAAAGGAGCCCTCGCCGGCTGGAACAAAATAATGCTGCTGTTGCAAGCAGGCCAAAGCGGGGGTTGCGATGGCTGGAAGCTGTGGGAGCGAAGCGCTACTTGCATTTGCGCGGCATCAGCATTCTGCCTCGGTATATTTGCGCCAGCTGGTGGTGCAAGGCAGCCCTCATCTCCTGTCACTTGGGACTCAGAGAGGTAAACGGCATCCGGTCCGGGAAGCAGCTGGAGTTTGCTGTCCATTGCGGATGCTAGCTCGGCACCCTACAAACTCTCATCTCTCGAGGAGTGCTCGCTGAAGCGGCACAGGAAACTTCGGCCGGGCTCCTCGAGAGCAGAGAATTTGCAGGGGGCTCAGCTAGCATCTGCAATGGACAGCAAACTCCGGTTGCTCCCCGGACCAGATGCCGTTTACCGCCCCGAGTCCCAAGCGACAGGAGATGAGGGCTCCCTTGCGCCACTGGCTGGTGCAAATATACCAAGGCGGAATGCTGATGCCACGCAAATGCTGGATGCCACACTACAGCAGAGAGAAGCAGCTGGAGAAAATCTAGCAGGTGCTTTCTCTAGGGCCTCCCACCTGGAGGCCTCGCAGAAGGATAGATGTAGGCCCAAACTTTCAGATGTGGCTGAAACTTTCCCCCCCAGGCAGCCATTCGGCTGAACGCGGTGAGTTCTTGGTCTTACCTTCCTGTTCCAGCTCGTGTGGCTAGCACCGCTATACTCAAGGTGAAGTTTGCGCTCGGCCTTAAGAGTGGGGGCTGGCATGTGGGCAGGGTGATGTTGGGCGGTGCAGCCTTGTGTTCCCGCGCACAGGCTGGATTAATTGCTCTCAGCCATATCCAGCCCAGGGGCCAAGATTTCTCCACGGACCATAAAAATTTTCTTGCGGACCACCTAGTGGTCCGCAGACCACCAGTTGGTGACCTAGGGATTAGAAGACCCAACTCTATTGTCCTGTCCTGTCCTGTCCTGAGGAATACTAGCAATATGGGTAGCAAGTTACATACATTTAAGTATATTTTCAATAAATATTTATTATAGGCTAACACAAAGAGAAGGAAAAAAATATTGGTCATAAGACAACATTGATATACTGGTAGTACATCTTACGGTTTGTACAATTGAGACCAGGAACTAAGTTGTTAAGCAAAGTTTTTGCTAAATGAAAATCATGTGACTGCAACTGTACTTGCTTACTCTGGTGCTGGGATAATTATTAAGATCATTCCGAGGTCACTAAATTCTGTATAGCAGTACATTTTAGATATTATACATGAATTTTTTTACAAGCTTATAAATCTACTGATTATTAATAAATGGTCCTTATCACATAATTAATATTGTATGTGGTACAAATTCTTTAAAATATTGATATAATAAAAAATGAAAAAAATGTGTAAAAAATGGGATACTTTTAAAAATGATCATATATATACAGTATATCAGAAATGAACTAACCTCCCTTTGGGGAGATTTATGTTGCTTATTGGAACATCTGTGTTATAAATGGGATAATTATATATTCCTATGCACAGCAGTATTATTTTTTTGTGAAATGCTTTCAATAGATATATGGTATTCATCTAAAGCATTCAATCAAAGTAGGTGTTCCTTAGATGTTTTGGTTTTCAACTTGCTTCCATCTCCACAAGTCTATCAAATAGTAAAGAAATTGTGGCAGCTATTGTATCCTACAATCAAAAATTAAAAAATAATAATATATATTAAGTCAGAATCATATTTATCTTGTTTTATGAAAACCAGATTCTTTCATTATGATATATTTAGACTTTGAAACAAATAAGCTGACTCTTGTTTGATCATGCTATTTGGGGGGCAAAGTCATGAGCAGATATCATATAAATTTGTAATATTTACATATTCATGTGCTCTATTACAGTGCTGAGCTTCCAGAGTTCTTTAAAAATATCCAAACTTATAACTCTAAGCTCTTTGGGATCACTAGTGAACTTTATGTTTGCTGTTCTGCATTGTTCAGATTTTGTGCTATTTACATTTTGCTTGTGATATCTGTGTCTATGTGGAGTTGGTTCCTGTCCTGTGTTTTGGTTATACACCAGTTTTGGTTTGGTTTTTGCTGAGGTAGTAGCTAAATGCTTAGCTTCAAGCATAAATATATTAAATTTAAAATTATTATTTTTTAAAAAAACTTTAAAAATAAAGTATTTTTAGTGTATTCTGCCAAAAGAAAATTTGAAATGTTTAGAGCAGTGATGGCGAACCTTTTTTGGTTCGCGTGCCAAAAAGGGGGGGTGCGCGCGCTAGCGCGCGCACGCATACCCACACCCATTCCCTCCCCCCACGCATGCGCACAACACACACCCATGCTGCCCCCTGCGCATGCGCACACCCCCACCCCGCGCAAAGGCCTTACCGGAGCCTGGGACGGTAAAAAATGACGAAACGGGCAAACCGGAAGTTCGGAAAAACGCAATTCTGGTTTGTCCGTTTCGTCGTTTTTTGCATTCCGGGGCTTCAGGGAGCTTCCCTGAACCCTCCGGAGTGCAAAAAACAGCTCACCGGCAAACCGGAAGTGCATTTTTCTGCACTTCCGGTTTGTCCGTTTCGTCGTTTTTTGCATTCTGGGGCTTCAGGAAGCTTCCCTGAACCCTCCGGAGTGCAAAAAACAGCTCACCAGCAAACCGGAAGTGCGTTTTTCCGCACTTCCGGTTTGCCGGTGGGCAACGCTCGCGTGCCCTCCGCTATGGCTCTGCGTGCCACCTGTGGCACGCGTGCCATAGGTTCGCCACCACGGGTTTAGAGTGTTCCTGCCATAAACACTGGCAATTGGATCTGAATCACTATAAAGTTCTTCACTTCAAAACGTCAAAAATTGAGGGACTGCTATCAGTGAGACAACTTATAGAAAAATCACCCCCAAATATTACTTTTAAAAAAATTTAAGCCTAAATTATTTGGAGTGTTATTTCATATAAATACGGCCAACTCAGATGGCCTGAATGGTATAAGTAGGGTGGTTTTATGGAGCTCATTTTTCTGGTTTCTGCACATCCCTATTAATAATTTCCTTCATGCCATTTTTTGAAGTAAAAATGCATCCTAGATGCAATTTTAACAAGTTCCCATTTCAAAATCAAATGTAATCCCAACAAAGGATTAACATAGTTACTGAATGCACTTATCACAACTCAAGTAATATGTAGTTTTAGATGCCTGTACAGATATTATTTGTTATGTGAGAAAAGTAATTTCCTTGTAAATGTTTATTTTCAGTATTTTTTACCTTCACAAAGTAAATATTTGGAAAAAGAAATTATATTGTTACCTGTTAATTGTACTGTGACTATACAAAAAAAAATCTATTTATTTTTTCAGATCTCTGAACAAGATTTTGGTTTCTTTTTTATAGAGACTTTTTATCACATCTAGAAGTCTTTCTGCAATTAGAGCAGAGTAACGAAGCAGTTCTGTAAACCTACTGACAACCATTTAATGGAAAGGGGGGAAAATGGTGGACATGTTCTGGCAGCACATTTAATGGATATACAAACACCCCTAGTCATCAGCCCAAAGCAATGCTGGCAGAAAATTAACTTTGTGCTGCAAAGCTCATTTAGCAGCAAGAAACACAGTGATATGGGCAATATAAAACTCTGTAATGGTGAGAAGGGGGAGAGAAGAGGAGAAATAGGATGCACCTTTTATATTCTTTTTGAAGAGGCAGTGTTCATTAATTTTACAGGTTTTTCTGTTTAGAATGTTGCTTTATTGCACAAACAAGCAGCTGCCTATGATTTGCAAACAAGCATTTTTGCAGAGCTCTGTAAACTCTGTGGACAAAACATGTCAAAGATTTCAATTCATAGCAAAGTTTTCATGTTAACAATAGATCTAATTCTTTTTTTTTTCCAAATACAATTATAAAAATCTGAAAACCAAATTTAGCTGTGACTGATATCTACATTCCAAACTTTGGCAATATAGATTTGTACCAGGTTACAATACAAATTGGTACACCCAATTTACAATTCATTTAGTGACCATTCGAAGTTACAACCACACTGAAAACAGTGACTCAACACCATTTTTCCCACTTAGGACTGTTACAGCATCCCCAAGGTCATGTGATCAAAATTCAGACAAGACAACTGACTCATATTTATGACAGTTGCCGTGTTCTAGGGTCATGTGATTGATCACCTTTTGCAATTTTCTGACACACAAAGTCATTGGGGAAGCAAGATTCATTTAACAACCGTGTTACTAAGTTAACAACCAGAGTGATTCACTTAATAACTGTGGCAAAAAAGGTCATAAAATGGGGCAAAATTCACTTAACAACTGCTGACAGAAATTTTGGGCTCAAATGTGGTCGTAAATCAAGGATTACCTGTAGGAAAATTATAAGATAAATATGGTAAATAATCACAGTTTAGTGACTAAACTATTTAAGCATGGCACATATCCACCTATGACTTCCTACCTCAGAGTAGACAAAACTCATTCTTCCCCTTCAGACATAAGCGAAAAAGATGACAAAGACAAAAGGCTGTTTTTCTCCTCTGCTTGAATTTCTTCCACAGAGGGATAATAGAAAAATATTTACATTTCTGTGAGCTCAAAAAGATTGGGATCTGTCTTAAAAATCAGAAATACTGATTTAGTGGAGAAAAACAGATACATTTTTCAGGCGTTAGTTTAAAAACTATGAGCTCTTCCAGCAAATCATGGCTCAGTGGATACAGTAATAACAAGCTTGAAATACCAGATGAAGTAGCTGTAAAAGAAAGGTATCTGACTAAATGAATGTCAAACAAGAAATGCAGCTTAAATTCTTCACTTGTTCTGCTTCCCTAATCACAGAATCTCTGATTCATAAAACCGGGTTTTCTTTCCAATTTGTGGAAATACAAACACTTCTTGAAATATATAAAAGTACATTATAAACCTTTTTTTAAAAAAAAAATTTGGAGTCAGTGAATGTTTTGTAAGTCAAAACCATAAAGCAATGAAGAGTCAGTTTGGTATAGTGATTAAGACATAGGCTGGAAATCAGAACATCACGAATTCTATTGCTATCTTAGGCACTGTGTGACTTTAGCCAGTCACTTTCTTTTGGCCCTAGGAAAGAAGCAAGCCAGTCGTAAAGTCGTAAAATGGGGCAAAGCTCACTTAACAAATGTTTCACTTAGCAATAGAAATATTGGGCTCAATTGTGGTCGTAAGTTGAGGACTACCTTTCTTCAACTTCTACACTTAAAAAAAGAAAACCATACAATTCACTTAACTTCATTCAGGTCCCAGGGGCTCTACCAAACAAAACAAAATAAAACACAAAAACCAAACAGGTCTGGACAAGCTGCTCGATTATCATAAAGGATGGGGCTTGCTTATTGAGGCAGTCCCAATTCAGAATATTTGAATTTATTCATTAGCTTTATCTGCCACTCACTGCGAGTCAATGTGATTTTAAGCCTCCTCCTGCCTATTTTTCCGATAGGTGAAGGTTGTCAGAATGCAAGAAGACTAGCCAGGAAGGGGCCTGGGGCATAGGTTTCTAAGCCTTGATTGAGGCAGGAAGGGGTGTTGATACTTGCGTCTCAGTGACCCATCTACCACCCCATTAATATCCTGAAGGGCCCCTGGTCCAAGATGCCATGCAAGAGAAGTCTTAATTGCTTAGGTATCCACTGCCCACAAAGACATTTACACCCCCTCACATGTGCTGCTGCCGGTGCTGAGCCAGAAGCATTGCCAGTAAAGTCAGCAGGCGTGCCTCCGCCTCAATCAAGGCTTAAGAGCCCCCACTCAGATACCTCCGTCTTTTCACTAGTGTTGCCTCTGCCACGTGCACCGAGGGATTCCTTCATTTTTCCTACGGTACTGTTGTCAGCATTTCAAAGAAAAGCTTTTATTAGAAGGAATAAAAACAGATACAAACAAAAAAGAGGCTGTGGGGCTGATACTGAGATTTTTGCATTTGGAAAAATGAACAGCTTTGTTTGCAATAATGCCCAACTTGAACACATCCATTGGTCACTCCCACAAACACGCAGCAGGATTAGGAAGCGTTCTAGCATGCAGCTCCTCAATTGGCTGGCATTCTGTACCATTCTTTCTGATTGGCTGGCACATTTCATGTGCCTGCCTCAGTTAAGGCACACATCTCCCCATGAATTTTGCTGGCTGGGTCGAGAGTGTGCAGACAGCCTGCAGGTAGATTCTGGGATTTCTTCCACCACTCACTAAAACCCAAGGGGCCATTTCCCAGGAGCACTTGCAACACAAACATCCTCCCATTTCTGCTGCCACCCCAAAGAGTGCCTCCCTCAGAACATTCACTTTCACCATTTTCACCTGGTAAATCACCACTTGCTCTTTCCCATCCTCCCTGCATGCATCTCAAGGCTGTAACCTCACCCAGCATCTGGATCCCAGGCAGGGGTGGATTCCTCCCGGTTTGCCGGAACTGGTAGTGGCCCGCTGGTGACGTCATGATGCCGTCACCGAACCAGATCGGTCGGTGCCGGTCCGTGGGCGCCACCATCTTTTTTTCAAACTTTTTTTTAAAAAAAATTCTGTGCATGCATTTCAGACTGTATAAATTAAATTTCTACTAGAAAGATTCTAAATTGAACAAAAGAGGAAGCTGATAGGAACTGTGGAAAAGGCAACAGCTTTTTCTGTCTTTGACACAGCACAATACATGGATAAAGCTAATATGCTCTCATAAATATCTCCTACGTTATTTGATGCTGTCACCTTCTCTTTTCTATTCCCACAAACCTCCATTCCATTCATTCACTGTCACATTAAATAGAGCCGATCAACTATTACTCTACTAGCTGCAATAAAAAGAGATTTTCTAGCTGTCAAACAAAAAAGTTAATCTTCTAAAAATGACAGAATGCACATGGTACATTCAAGTATTCTCCACTGCTCCTTCCAAGTTTGATGTTTATTCTATACAGAACATATTGCCAGTGGATATCTTACTAGAAATAGCACTTCCAGAAAGCCAGTCAAGTAACACATTTACTCTTAGAACAAACCTGGGCATTTTATGACCCCAGGACTACATTCAGCCATTTGGGTGTATCTGTCCAGCCTGCATGAGGTCAATTGGAAATTAGAAATCAAATGCAAATAAATGTACACCATGAATGCAATACAACTGCATTGCTTTTATTTTGAAGGCAACTTTTTTTCCAATTTACGTAGGTGCGTACATGCATGCCTGTACACTTTCACAGCTCTACTGTTTCGGCCCTCCACAACAGTCCCAGTTTCTTATATGGCCCCTTGGGAAAATTAATTGCTCACCCTGTCTTAGAATATTAAATGTGTGTGTGTGTGTCTGTGTCTGAGCACATGCACTCATATATAAATAATACATGGTTAACTATATAAATCCATGCAAATGAAAAAGACTTTAATAATTTGCACATTTTGATTATTCTAACAGAAGATTATGACTTCAACAACTATTAAACTTTGCTGCAATTTTTTTACATATAGGTTGTCTTCAACTTATGACCACAATGGAGGCTTGCTCATTACGATTCTAAGCCATGACACTTTGTAAAGGTCATCACGAGACTGATCTGATTTTATAACATTTTTGTGACAGTTAAGTAAGCGAGTCACCACGGTCCCTGTGAATCTGTGGTCACTGAGCAAATGCTGTGATCAGTAATTGAACCCATTGTTTGCTATGGGGGCTTTTGGCTGAAAACTAGAAGTAAATACTGGGTTTTGGGGGGAAAGTTGAAAATCATGGTCATGTGACTGTGCAATGCTACAAATGACCATAAATGCAGGCTGGTTACCAACCACACAAAATGTGGTCATGTGACCAGACAGGGCATGGTCACCAGTAGTTTGGAATCAGGTTGTAATCAGGGGTGAATGCTCCCGGTTCGGGCGTGCCTGCCGGTCGTCGGAGAGCCATAGCGATTGCAGCGCGAGGCTTCGCCTACCCGCCTGGACACCGCCATTTGGATTCTTTTACCCTCTGCGCATGAGCAAAGCGTTTTGCGCATGAGCAGAGAGTAGAAGAACCCAAATGGTGGCGTCCGGATGGGTGGGTGAAGCCTCGCGCTACGATCGCTACCGGTTCTCTGATGACCAGCAGGCACGCCCGAACTGGGAGCATTTCACCCCTGGTTGTAAGTACCTTTTGGGAGGGGGTTCTGCCATAACTCGAGGATTACTTATACTAAACTGCAATCACACATAAATTATAAGAGCACTAGAGTATTCCATAACAACTCCTAATATTGCTTTTATAGAGTTGCAAAGACAGATGATAGATAAAATGAAGTGCTAAAATATTTGAATGTTTGGTTTCATATTCAGTAAATAATTACAGATTGTATAAGGTTTCTTTAAATATATTTTCCATAGTGTAATAACCCTTTAACCTCGTAAAGATTAAGGCAAAAGTATCATGTACATAATTGAGGGACTTGGCAAATATGCCTGCCATTTCAGAGAAAGTATAAATGTGGCATATATTCCATATGCTAATTTATTTAAGAATAATAAGTGCTGCATATTCAAAACTTTGCTGTAGTGGCGAAAAACCATTATAGGGCAAGCAAGCCTTTCATACTGAAATGAGGGAGAATACCTAACAATAGCAATTCCCCTTACATAGTAACAAGGAATATCAAAAGGGAGATCTACATCAGAAATATATCAGTACGTACAGAACCCTGCAGCTACAGGTAATCCTCATTTTACAACCATTCTTTTAACAATGGTTCAAAGTTATAATGGCTTGGAAAAAGTGACTTACAACTTGCACTTATGACTGCTGCACCATCTCCGTGGTCATGTGATTACAATTCAGGAGCTGGGCAACTGGCTTGCATTTACGACTGATTGCATGTAATTGCGATTTGCAACTTTTTTTTGCCAATTTCCAGCAAAAAGTGCCCATTGAGGAAGATGAATTTGTTTAACAACTACATGGTTTGCTTAATGACCGTTATTTGCTTAATGACCAGAGTGATTCACTTAACAAGAGCCATAAAAATTGTTATAAAATTGGGTCCGACTCAACGACTGCAATGACTTACAACAGAAATTCCTGTTCCAATCGTGGATATAAGTCAAGGAGTATTTATAACTCCTTATAGTCAGTATTGTATCCTGAAATTAGAATTTAAGTATTCCCTCTGTGTTCATCTTGTTATGGAATGGCTTACATTTATGTAAATGTTATGTAAAAGACAAACTGCTAGTATCATCACAGGATATTCTCATCTTTACTTCTTCACCTATTTTCAATGAATTTCAGATGATTTTTTTTCCTCTTTGGCAAGCAAGATATGAAATTTTGAGGGTTTTAACTCGTTTCAGCTATTGATATGGCACAACGAAGATGCAGACAAAACACTAAACAGCCATCATTTAAGTAAGGTGACAATTCAAGAACACATATTAAACCAACTCTTTTTTATGACCGAGTTAGGGTTAGGGTTGACCACTGAAATAATTATGAAACATGTTAAAGGATGAGAGAATTCAAGCATATGAAAATCTACAAGCACATAAGCTTATATTTTATTCCAATTTTTTAACCTTAGTTAAAAGTAGTCAAATGTAGCTAGAGATCTCATCTACAGAAACACTGATATATTAAAAGTGACAGAATCTGGCAACAGGATGAACATTTAAATTGTTTCAAGCAATAAATTTTAGTCACCGAATGTGATTTTCATTTTTCATCTTTCCTTCATTAAAAAAAATCATATTGGCCTAGCCAGCATTGTCACTTGTGGATTTAAAACTTGTTTCCTTTTTCTGAGAAAAGGTAATAGGCAGAGACACCAAATATTTATTCCATATATACTTCAGTGCTTTTCAAGAATAAACAAATTTAAAGACTTAGACTAGGAAACAAAACAGTTCTGAAGTCTAATTACAAGTTAAAAGGAAAAAAATACATTTCAGTAATACAAAAAGTAGCAGTGTGACGGTGTAAAAATACAGATTACATTTACTATATATAAATATGGAAAGGAAGCATAAGAAAAGGAAAGTTATACACTATTTAACTGTATAAGTGCAAAAGCAGTACTTTTACTTCTTCCTGTAAAAAGTAACATTTTGTATCCATACGATTCATAGCACAGGTTTGCAATATAGCTTTTGTGTTTTTTCAACCACACAGAACTGGGACGTAGTTGTTTAAAAGGGATAAGGTTATCACAATTCTTCAAATTTTCAAAAACCTTTTAAGAAGTTGACATGTGGTAGGAATAAATGGCAGCTCAATATGTAGTAATGCAAGAAGAAAGACCCTAATTGTCCAATACAAGTAGTCCTTGACTTACAAAGGGACTGGAATTTCCATTGCTAAGAAATGTGGTTATAAAGCACAACTGCATCACTTAGCAACAGCAATCCCTCCAGATTTGGTTACCATCATTAACCAAGTCCCATGGTTATTTGGTAAGGCAACTTCCATAGTGAAGGTTGGGGGTGGGTGGGGATGTGTAATGGTGCACAAGAGGCATGGTGAGGGTGTAAGGGGTGCCTGAGAGGTGCGACAAGGAACAGGGAGGGTAAGCATGAGAGGTGGTTGGGCTGGGGAGGATGCATGGGGTTGTGGGAGGGAAGAAGGGTATGCTTGGTGTACCAACTTCTGAGATCTCTACTCAGTTCCCGTCACAAATGTACTTTTCCGATTACAGTTTGAATACATCTTTATGATTGCCTACCTGAGGCTTTGACAGTTACAAGTATTCGCTCATTCAAATTTATGGGAGTGAGCCTAGATCAACAGACTGATACAATTCCCCATGGAAGATGTAAATAACATTAAGTCTGTCTAGTATGGGCCCTACCCTAATATATATTGTTGATAACTTAGACAAATTCTGGACTGAGTTCAAGCAGTTAATTTTTGACTCTCACATACAGAGACTTAATACACTACTGCTACAACAGCTTAAGAATGCACCTTTCATAATCCTGAAATACTTTTACTATATATATATAGTGTGTGTGTGTGTGCGCGCGCACGCACACACACACACACACACACACACACACACACACACACACACACACACACACACACACACGAGAGCATTGACACTGGCATGACCTTTAATGGTGGTGACGAAAACATTCAATAATCTATCCAAATCATTTATGTATATATTCAGCCATGAAATTGAGATGGTTGCACATGTATTTTTGAAATGCCCTATCATCCTTGAGGACACCGTTCATCTACCCTCAAATCACAGACCAGTTCCAATATACAATTTTATACTTTCTATTAAATGGCCGCGATCATGAAATCTTTAGGAAGGTAGCCAGATTTTGTGCCCTAAGTAATAATGGTCAGAAACCATTTGTCTGAATATAATGTCAGACATGCTTAACTTTTGTAGGGATATGCTTTGTTTATTAATGCTGCTTTCTACTTTTTGGCATATGATTGCAAATTTTCAAATAAATAAATAAAACACTTGGGTTCCTTGAACAAGGCACTTTCTCCTAATCTAACCTATTTTAATTGAGAGGAGTGAAGATGGGGAGGAGAAAAAAATGCAGACTGCCTTGAGTTCTCAGGGAACGTCAGTTTATAGATCTGTGTATAAATTTTCCCTTTTTATATATTTGATATGACAAATAGTTTTTACAACAATGTAGTAGTAAAGTAAGGGATAAAGGAAATACATTTACATTAGAATTTTTTAAAACATATTTTCCTTCAAGCAAGCTCCTGCTTACACTACAATTAATTTTAATATTCAAGCATGGAAGATTTTTTCCCCTTTGTTGTTTTAATCTGGGGACAAAAACAATTCCAGTAATAGAACGTCAACATTAATTTGAGAGGAGATGAAAAATGCCTTAATAACACTGGAGCAGAATTAATATTGTATCATAGATCATGAAGCCATAAAACATTTGACAAATTCATTTTTGTGTCACTGTATATCCTTGCTAATAGGGCAGGGTTCATCTGAGGGTCTGTTAAATACCTTTTCTGTTCAGTTCAATATCACCTTAAACAGGACAAAGAAAAAATAGCCACCATCATTTAAGTTTACATCCAGCCTCGAAACCAGAAAATAAAAAGGGTTAATAGTTTCCAACACACTATTTGCTTTAGATAAACAGATACTATCTGAAGAGCAGTAGAAATTTATTAGGAAAAATGGTCAGTTTCAGTCCATTTAGACAAAAGAGCTGCCCAGAGACCCCTGGGAGTTGGGCGGCCTAGAAATTTTATTAATAAATAATAAATAAATAAATCAGTGATATGTTACTACAAACTCTGAATTCCTAACTATTAGCTTCTATGCTACTTTACAGAAGCATAAACTGTTGTGGACCGCCAGCAGCCCGTACAGCTGGTAGCGGATCCCGCTCGAGAAGAGGCCAATGTGGTGATGCGCCAGCGGCCTGTGCAGCTGGTACCCGAGTCGGACAGTGAAGAGGCTGGCGAGGACTCGGTGCCAGAGGCAGAGATTTAGCCAGGGCCTTCAGAACCTCCAGCACCTCCCATCAGTGATGAGGAAGAAGAGGAGGCTCCTCTTCTTAATGCACGGGCACGCAGAGCTGCCAAAAGGCAGGAATGGTTCCTCAGTAGGAGGTCTCCTCAGGAGTAAAGGCTTGGGGCTAATTGGCCACTCCCCTAGCCTATTTAAGGGATGACGACAACAGCAAAACCTTTGCAGGAAACGTTCGTTCATGTGCCTTCGTGTTTTGAAAACGTCTGCTCAACTCGTTATGTTTTGGCATTCTTCCTGCAGACTGCTTCTAGGTATTTTGCCAACCCTTGTAAGCTTCTTGATATATCCAAGACTATTTGCTTAGACTTAATTTATGAGTTCATGGACTTATGCTAGCTGTTAATGCAGTTTAATTAACAGCTGGTTTTTCAGAAAAGACGGCTTTAACTTGTGTTTGTGTGTGTCAATTACTAAGCAAGCTTATTAGTAGTTGTTAAACAAAGCTTTGGACCAACTTAGTCTGTGCTGCGTTCTTGGTGGTCCATAGCTGGGGCAGAACATAAACCTTGTCATAGCAAGCTAAATGTCTATGGAGATTCTCAGTCATCAGGTCATGACTGTCCCAAAGGTGCTTTTCCAAAAGGCAACTGTTTTTCCTTGAAGATGCTTTGCTGTGAACTTTGCCTACAAAACTGTAATTTGGAAATGAATAAACAGTCCTACTAGTTATCCAAGTTTTTTTTTACTTCCCGCAAGACGACCTGGAGGTAAATAGTGTTAAATTCTCTTGGAAATTTCATACTTGCTACACACAAGCAGATGGGCTAATCTAGTATCAGTAAAATCAAAAGAAGAACAAATATAATTCCCTCTCCCAATTGACGGATAGACTGTACCAGCTTTGTCCTCCAAAATCCTCCTATGCTTCCTTATTGTCTTGCATGTGTGTTCCTGGGAATGATGACCTGAGTACACTGGGAGTGTATGCCAAAAGTATGCATTTCCAGCAGGGTCACCTAAGGCACAGTCATTCCAACTAAAGCAAGTAGGTGCTATATTAGGCAGTGGCAATATAGAAATATGCTAGAGGCAGATGACCGCTTTAGTGACAATGGCAAAGGCATCAATTCATACTGCAGGACAAGATAATGGCAAACCATTCCTATATTTTTATCAAGAAAACCATATGGATAGAAAATATAGAATGTTTGATGATATAGGGCCAGATGATGGTCCCTTCAAGTTGGACAGCACTCAATATGTCACTAAGGAACAACTGAGGATCTTCTGGGGTACTAATGGTGGTTATGGTGTTTAGATTAAAGCTTTTGGGACATCTATTTGCCCACGCTGTCATAAAGAAAAAGAAACAGAAACTCAAAACATAAGAACCATGAACACAGGAAAGTTCAACACTTCAAAGATTAAATGAAACAACACAAACTGACATTGTAGCCATCAATATATTGAAATAGAATAATATTGTACTATAGGTGACGCTCACTTAAAAATGGTAACTGGTACTGGAATTTTTTATCACTGAGCCACATGGTCATAAGTGTCACATCATGAGACCACATTGCTTAGAAACTCTGGCACCTCTGCTTGTTATCATTAAGCAAATCATTGCAGGCTTTTAAGCACAGACATCATGTGGCCACCACTTGCTGCTGGCTTCCCCATTGGCTTTGCATGTAGGAAGTCAGAAAAAGGAGGTGACAAATGATGATCAGTTGACTGCAGGGATGCTGCAACCATCATAAGTACGAGGATTGGTCAAAAATACCACTTGTTCAGAGCTATTATGAGTTTAAATGGTTGGTGAATGAATGGTTGTTAGGTGAGGCTTGAATCTTCTGGATCATCCATAAAGAATTATATCATTCTAATGCAGAGATTATTAGACTACCGATCTTCACTATTACTCTAAATCTGTTCTGAAGTAAACATGATTGGAAAACCAGAAGCTGAGCAAAATATAAGGTGCTGAGCCCATACACTATCATGAGTATCATATCCAGGGCTTAAATCCAGATTGAAATGGATATAATGTCTTTCTCTCAAAATGTCTGAATTTGCAAATAGCATACAGTACAGCTGTTACAGTTGTTATGAAGAGTTTGCACATTTGCTTCTTTTCAAAGCATGATTCATTTCTGGCAAGATATATTATTTTTAAACATTCAGTGTTCTTCAGTGAGCTATAAATAGCTAAGTAGACATGGGTTAAGAACACAATTAGTTGGCTGCTTCAAGAACTTTGTCCATGACATAAAGTAGTATGAACTGAAATTGATTCCACATCACTGGGCCAGATACAACTAGGCACTGCATTGGCAGTTGTTTCACAATGAGAATAAAGTTTATTCTGAAAGTGCTTTAAAACCTTACCATAATGCAGTCTATGGGTCTCTAGTGTGTCTCAATCACATCTACAATAGCTCATTCACAACTTGAAATAGCTTTGTTTGCAGACTGGAAGAACCCTGCCAATCCAGGATAATCTTGAAAAGTTAACGATGGTCAGGCCTAATTAATACTTGAATGAAGACCATCAAAATATTTAGAGCTGCAGACTTCGCTGAGAAACTAATAAAACAACCTGGGGAAGAAGGCACTGACAAGATTGTTGCCCCAAAAAGAACCTATATATAGACATGTCAAGCCTGAATCTTCACTTCAGGGAGACTATTTTATTTGAGAAAGGCACTGTAATAATAAAATAAAACTACCGCATTTATCAGAGTATAAGATGCACCCCCCCCCAAAAGAGGGTGAAAATTTGGGTGCATCTTATACACCGAATGTAGTCCAGCTCACCCACCGGCCCCCACCAGCCAGCCGTTTTTGACCTCCGCGTATCGCGTTTTCAGCCTCAGCACACTGTTTTAGACCTATTTCAGGCTGCAGGGATCGCCACAGCACATCGCCACCTCCGTGCCTCATGTTTTTGGCCTCTGTGCATTGCATTTTTTGCCTCCGAATGCTCCGTTTTAGACCTGTTCCAGACTGCGGGGATCATCTCAGCACATTGCTGTGATCGCTGCCTCCGCGTGTCGCATTTTCGGCCTCCGCACGCTTTTTTGGCCTCCGCATGTTGCATTTTTTGGGCAGTTCCAGGCGGCGGGGATCGCCGCTTGCGCCTGAAACCACCTGAAAATGCGACACGCGGAGGCCAAAAACAGGGCGTGCGGAAGGCAAAAACACGACGTGCAGAGGCCAAAAATGTAACATGCGGAGGTGGTGATCAGCGGCGATGTGCTGTGGCGATCCCCACAACCTGGAACGGGTCTAAAACGGAGCGTTCGGAGGCCAAAAACACAACATGCGGAGGCCAAAAACGCGATGCACGGAGGCCAAAAAGGCACAGAGGCGGTGATGGTCTTTGGCAATCCCTGCAGCCTGGAACAGCTGATTGGGAGTATTCCGGGAGGCCGATCCACCCGCCAATCAGCTGCTCGTACTGAATCAGGCTGCGATAACGTGCTGAAGCTGACCAGGCTGTTTGCTATTTGCTGCAAGGACACTAGCCAGATGAATACCGATGGATGCTGGTAGGCAGAGGCATATTTTTTTTCTTGTTTTCCTCCCCAAAAACTAATGTGCGTCTTATACTCCGGAGCGTCTTATACTCCGAAAAATACTGTACTTGGTGACTATTAATGCCACAAAATAGAAATAAGCAGCTCTTTCTTATGTTCAAAGTCACTATATTTATAGCTTTTGCATTCAAGTTTCGTTCCTGCCTGTTTCGTACCCAGTTGAATTAAGTATGGGAGCTAATTTTGTCCCAAAGAGCTGAGTGATGAACAACATTCTAAGTATCTAAATGCATTTCTGACTACTAGATCAATTCTTTGATCTCAAATACCTCAGGCGAACCACACTTCAGGTTCACATTCAATTCCTCACCCTTCTTTCTTCTGCTTAGTGCAAACAAAACAAAATGCATGTAAGCAAAAGTGGAAGCAAAACTTCAAAAAAATTCTCCCCAATGCACAAGAGGAAGGAGAGACATAAACAGCTTGCCTAAACTTAAATTGTATTAAACAGTGCAATTCTATAATAAAACAAAACATGCTCTACCTAAAGCTCTTATGTACTATTTATTTACAAAAACTATATGTTACCCATCTTCAACAATTAAGTCTGGGCAGCACACAATACAAAGCCATAAAATCTAAGTTCAAATACAAACATAATAAATTGAAAATATAAAAGCCAAAGAACCTCACACATCTTCAATCACAGACTTACCTGTATCAGGCTCCTCCGATAACCCAGATCAAGTTTGTACCACAACAGAGAAGCCATGCCTCCTGGGTTTCACAAGATGGCACTGTTTCATTGTGGGTACCAAGAGCATAACCACACTTCTGAATCTGATGGAATGGGCAGAAACAACTGAGGTGGATGGTCCCACAATAGCCCTGTGCAGTGTAGTTTTGAATAACGTTTTATTATTAAAATAAACTTCTATTATAAAAAAGTAATAACAAAGTTTGGAGAGCACTCGGAACCTACCGGCACACAGCTGAAATATTACATGGGTGAACTCTAATTCATCCAATATTTCACATGCTGGACCAGTTGAGGTTTCTGCATGTTTTTCAAGGGCAGCTTCATTCAGTGTGCCCTCTAATGATCCAGATGGGAAGTCCCTAAGGCAGGGGTGTCAAAATCACGTCGTCACGGCATTGTGACATGATGTATCATGACTTTTCCCCCCTTCACTAAACCAGGTGTGGATGTGGCAAGTGTGTGAAGCATCCGGCTCATGGGCCGCAAGTTTGACAGCCCTGCCCTAAGGCATAAGTGAGCAGAGCCTCCAGATCCAGACTGTTTTCCTCTACCAAATTTATGCCTTTTGCAAGTCTAACTTTTATAAGTAACTCCTTATGTGTTTACAAACAAAAGCTGGGCGACTAGGTTTTTCTCTATTTGTACTACATTGTTGAAAAATATTTGCAATCTTCTTATTATATAGTATTGTAGCTTTAAAAGTGTAGGAGCAGAAGCATATTAGTGTACATGGAGAAAAAAAATCAGGAGAGGGAGAATGAAGTGAACTGCAGCTCATGAAAACCTATGCTTTTAAATAAAATATGTTAGTTGGAAAAGTGCTACCAAACTCCTGATTTGACTTTAAACAAGAGTTCCACAACCCCCCCTCCCAGCAATAGAAAGATAATACAAATAGATTTTTAGCCCCACAGAAGTAAACCACAAGCCTTTTATTTATAAAACCATACAAAGCTCCTTAATAGCAATTTTTCTATTCATGCCAAAGTACCTATCAGTTTCTTCCTTAAAGAAAGATTCATAGCTCCTAAAGAATTTTATGTAACTACAATGCTGAATCAAGATTTGAGGAAGTTTTATATAGCTCTTAGAAAACACTTAAATTTAAACAAAATTGATAAAAATTAGCAGCAGTTTGCCAATAAGAGAACAAATGTTAACCTGTGAATAGCTGGTATATACCAAATACAGTTTCTTCTGCTATCCATAACTTTCTCTAAACCATTTCTCTTCCTAAGATAGAAATCATACAAGACACCAACATTACAAAACTACTTCAATTGCTACCACTAAGAGAATACCAATGTGAAGTTTTTGCATCATACAATTTTAATCACACACACAAAAAAATCCATTCCAGAATCATTGCATAGTTCATAGAACATAACCTTAAATAAGATCACTTAACATTTACCATAGAATATTATGAGCTATTTATTTTGTTCAGTCAATTCTTCAGATTTAATACAGAAGAACAAAGGACAAATAAATTGTTTTACTATTTTTATTAGTTACAGTGAGTGATAAGTGGAATGCTAACTGAATTGGATCCATTTATCCTTCTGTTTTACCATATTTTTCGGAGTATAAGACGCACCTTTTTACCCCCAAAAAGAGGGTGAAATTTTGGGTGCGTCTTATACACCCACCAGCCCCCACCCTTCAGAGGTTTTCGGCCTCCGTGCGTCGCATTTTTGGCCAGTTCCAGCCATTGCTGTCCCCACCGCCGCCGCCACCGTTCCTGTTGTCCCCACAGCTGTCCCAGCCGCCGCTGCCCCGTCCCTGCTGTCCCAGCTGCCGCTGTTCCCGCCCCCACTGACCCAGCCGCCGTCTCCGTCCCTGCTGCCACTGTTCCTGCCCCCGCTGTCACAGCCGCCGCCGCCCCGTCCCTGCTGTCCCAGCCGCCGCTGCTGTTGTCCCAGGTGCCGCTGTTCCTGCTGCCGCCCCCCCCGTCCCCGCTGTTGTCCCCGCCGCTGTCCCCGCCGCCGCTGTCCCCGCCGCCGCCGCCCCAGCTGCCACCACCCCGTCCCTGTTGTCCCAGTCGCCGCTGTTCCCGCCGCTGCTGTCCCTGCCGCTGCTAACCGAAGCGAGCCGCCACAGCCGCTACTGCCCAAACCCCCCCCACCGCCTGAAGCCTGCTCCCGAGGCACCTCCGCTGCCGTTGCTGTCTGAAGAGAGCCGACAGGTTAGAACTTTTTTAAAAAATGGTTTTTTTAAAGGTTTTTTTTAAAGGTTGCCAAGTGGAGGAGGAATTCTGGGAGTTGAAGTCCACAAGTTTGAAGACTCTTGCACCCCCTTGGCAAGTTTAAGACTTGTGGACTTCAACTCCCATTCCTGAGCTAGTATGACTGGAGGAGGAATTCTGGAAGTTGAAGTCCACAAGGCTTAAACTTGCCAAGGGGGTGCAAGGGTCTTCAAACTTGTGGACTTCAACTCCCAGAATTTCTCCTCCAGTCATGCTAGCTCAGGGATGGGAGTTGAAGTCCACAAGTCTTAAAGCTGTCAAGTTTGAAGACCCCTGGGTTAGGGGTTAGGGGTGCAAGGGTCTTCAAACTTGGCAAGTTTAAGACTTGTGGACTTCAACTCCCATTCCTGAGCTGGCATGACTGGAGGAGGAATTCTGGGAGTTGAAGTCCACAAGTCTTAAAGCTGTCAAGTTTGAAGTTTGTAAAAAGTGTACATGGTTGTAAAAAGTATTCTGCTACACTGATATTTTATTAAATAATATATTACTACACCATTTGGTTCAGAATACTTTTTTCCTTGTTTTTCTCCTCTAAAATCTAGGTGCGTCCTATATTCCGGTGCGTCCTATACTCCGAAAAATACGGTAATTACTGTAAAACAGCAATTTAATGGACTGTTTGGGGAGAAAGGGTGCCTATTAAATTTAAATGTCCATTATTCTTTAGTTGGCTTTAATATTTCATGTTTAAAAAACAAATTATATCAGAACATTGGGTGCAGGGTGGATTTCATTTAAATCAAGTCAATTTAAATAACGATTTAAATAATAATTTAAATCACTAATAAAAGGCTTGATTTAAATCAACTCAATTTAAATCTTAATTTTTAAAGAGCAACTGTCATCTCTGTCCCGCAGAAGCTCCTCCTCCGAGCTGCTGTTGAGTCACCGACTGTCCCATTCACTTTAATGGGACGGTTAGTGATGCGGCAGTGACACAACAAGGTGAGAGATGTGGCAGGCAGCAGGTGACTGGATGCACGCTAACAGGCGCTGCCATGATGGATTTGAAATGACAGGTGCTCTTTAAATGTAAGGACTCATTCTTGCTGGTAGTTAGTATCTTTAATATTATTATTTGCAAACAAAATGAAAGTTTCCTATTTAGCTTGCAGGGCTTGGACTCACTGAATGAGTTTACCAAAAATGTAAATATTGCAGAATATACAGCCTCATGCCCAGAGGTGTTATTCAGTTGGTTCGGGCGACCACCAACTGGGTGGTCCTGAACCACCTACCTGGGTAAGTAAGCTTGCGAGTTGTGGCCTAGCTAGCTGCCCCCCCAACCGTCCCTGCCTGCCTTCTCTACTCCCTTCCACGTGGCCTGCGGCCCTGCCATGCTTGCCTGTGTTCTCGGCGGTCCCCGTGACCAGGCCCACTTGCCTGCCTTCCCTACTTCATTTCACGTGGCCCGCAGCCCCACCATGCTTGCCTGCCTTCTTTGTGGGGAAGGGAAGCAGCTGGGCTGCCGCTGCCTTTCATTGGGGCACGTGGAGAGAGACGGAGCTCCTCCTGCCGTCTCTTCTCTTCCCCCTTTTCTTCTTCTCTTTGTGGGCAGAAGAGTTCCCCCACCACCGCCGTCCAGATGCCCTCACTTCCCCCAAATTCCAAAACCATTTCTTTGCCTACCTGATTTCCAGCTCCATTGCGCTTCTCGCCATCGTGTGCAGGGAAACAAAAGTTTGTGTGGAGCTAAAAAAAAGTTTAATCAATCAATTCCAACTTCTTGCGAAAGAAAAATATCTCGAGAAGTTGGAATTGATTGAATTATTTTTAGCCCCACACAAACTTTCGTTTCCCTGCATATGATGGCGAGAAATGTGACGGAGCTGGACATCAGGTAAGCAAAGAAATGCTTGGGAGAAGCGGTGTTGGGTGGGGAAAGCTCCGTGGCGCGGCCCGGGGCTGCAATGATGAAACGGGCCATGGAGCAGCCAGTGCAATAGCAATAGCAATAGCACTTTACTTATATACCGCTTCATAGTGCTTTACAGCCCTCTCTAAGCGGTTTACAGAGTTCAGCATATTGCCCCCAACAATCTGGGTCCTCATTTTACCGACCTCAGAAGGATGGAAGGCTGAGTCAACCTTGAGCCTAGTGAGATTTGAACAGCTGAACTACTGAACTAGCAGTCAGCCTGCAGTCGCAGCATTTAACCACTGCACCACTTCAGTGCAAGGTAAGGAGGAACAAAACAGCCACATCGCACTGCGCCCCCTCCTGCCACCAAATGCACCCAGCCGTGCGTGGACTTTCCTTCGCCCGTGCTGTTTTCCGCCATTCCTTCACTGTCCAGGAGGCAGGCCGTTTGTCCGCGCCGCTTCCCAGAGGTTTCTGCACTTCCCGCAGCTTCCCGCGCTGTCCGGGAGGCAGGCCGCTCATTCATGCCGCTTCCCGCACTTCCCGGAGCTTCCCACTTGCCTCTGAATGCTCTCAATCTTGCTGATGGCTTCCCGGCACTTCTTCTCCTTGTAGCACTGAGCTGCTTGGCTTTTGAAATCCAGCACCGCTTCTCCGTCTGCCGAGCTGGAGCACTCTTGAAATCCAAGAGTGCTAGATTTCAAAAGCCAAGGAGATCAGTGCTACAAGGAGAAGAAGCACCAGGAAGACATTGGCAAGTATCACAGGGCATTGCTGGAGCTGAAGGGGCTGGCCTTCCCCTCTGCCACCAGCCGCAGGAGGAAGGTAAGGGCAAGGTAAAGCCAAACTGCTACCCAGGCAACAGCTGCCGGCGGGGGTGGCCGAGGCTGCAGGGCGAACCTGGCTGGAAGTTCCCATCCCTTTGTTTGTAAATCTCCCCAAAAGAGGGAGAGGAGGAAGTTCCGCCGCCGTCCCACCGGGCAATGTGGGGCCGGGTGCAATTGTCCCTTCGTGCGCTGTCCCTGGGAGACTGTCCAAGAGCGCCTGGCGGGCTCAGGCTTGGCTGTCTCGTGAGGCAGCGGTGGCCACAGGTGCTAGGATCGCTGCTCGGGGGATGCAGCCAGGCTCCAAAGTTAAATGCTTCCTTTTTTTGCAAGTGCACACAAACTTCATTAAAGGAAGAAATTTTGAGTTCTGTAACCAGAAAAACTGAGAATGAAAACAATGTATTCCAGTTAAATTAGAAGTGGTACTTTGTGAAGGATCTGTGAAAATTTTGGAATATTACAATGAGGCCCAAGAAAAATAAAATAAAGCAGAAAGATTTAATTGAAGGAGAAGAGAAAAAATGGTAAGACATCCACTAACTGACTGTTTTGAAAATGTCTTTCAAATGTGTTTTCAATTGTAGGATTGGAAATATTTGCTTGACTGTATGGTTTAATGTTCAAAAAGAATAATCTTTATCAGTATAAGCACAGATGTATTCTTCAAGCTTTAATGCATTTTGCAAAAATCATTGTAGTAAACTGAATACTACTGTAGAACATCATTTCTCACAAAAAATAGAACCGATGGTAAAAATAAATGAATTCCACCACTGCTTCATGCCACATAACTAAGCTCCATTTCATGCTGAATAAACTAATTTATTAATGTATCTTAAATAGAGAATTATCTTTAGATAGATTTTTACTCCAAAAGCATTTTATTAAAATAAATGTGATAAAAATAAAAAAATCCGATTTAAATTTTAAAAAAATCCAATTATATATATATATATATATAAAATCATCAATTTTTATCCACCCTGATTGGGTGCATATAGATCTACTCCCATGTAGACAGTGTCGTACTTCTTTAAACTGAAACACTTTTTTTCAAATATCAATGTATCATACTGAGAAAAATGAATTCCAGTGAGTTTTACTAGGCCAGTGATGGCTAACCTTTTTGATGCCGAGTGCCGAAAGCGCACACACGCACACCCATAATGCAATGCGCGCAACCCCCCTGCACAGCCCTACCCCCTTTGCATGCGTGCACGATCCCCCGCATGCGCCCCGTCCCTGTGCAGGTGTGCACTACCCCCACACGCACCCCACCCTCATGCACACATCTCCCACATGCGCCCCGCGCATGAGTGGCAGAGACCTAAAAATCATCTGGCCAGCAGGAGGCGCACATGCATGCGTGGCGGAACTGAACTGGAGTGATGGCTTGCGTGCCCACAGAGAGGGTTCTGCATGCCACCTGTGGCACACATGCCATAGGTTCACCATCACGGTCCTAGGCTAATCCACTGAACAAACAAGGACAGGGAAAAATATATCAGGGATCATATAAAACTTAATTCCAAATAATTTCACAATACATACATTATAATTAGTAAAGAGCTGGTATATATTTCACTATGAAGTATGTAACAATGCTTTGAACTTTTTAGTTTAGAAATATGGCAAATAGAATGAGGGAATGGAGTGGGATGCATGATCAATGCATAAAAATTATATGTGATATGAAAAAGTATATATAGATAAAATGTTGCAAGCTAAACTGGACAATTAAGATCAGATAAAAAGAAGGGCATATTTCAATTATGAATTTATCTCAAATGAAGTTACATTCTTCTATTTGTATCAGAAAAGGATTAGATAATTTTATGGAGCATAAAGCTCCCAGTGTTTACTATTTACAATGTTTATATGTTACTTCCCCTACAAAGGTCTAAGGCCGTGATGACGAACATATGGTACGCATGTTGGAAGTGGCACGCCAGACATCACCCATTGCTCTTCCGGGTTCCGGTGTGAGCGCTGGTCAGCTGGTCTTCGCGTACACTGGAGAGCCGGAAATTGGAAGAGCAGCTCCATGGTGTGCATGCACACGCCAGGAAGCTGTTCTTCCAGTTTCCGGTGCTCCCCCCGCACATGTGCGCTCCCGTTTTGGCACTCAATGGCAAAAAGGTTTGCCAACACTGGTCTAAGGGGTTTCACAATATCAATCCCTATGCAAAGTGTTATTGTGCTCGGGGGTTCTGACTTGATATAGTAGAGTTCTTCTTATACTAATGAAGTATTTTTTTAAATCTTAAAGAGCCAATAATATAATTTTCGGAAATATAAATGATAGTGCTATGAGTTTTCTATCTGGGGGGGGGGCATCTACTCTGAGAATCAGGTATATCAAACAAAGAGTTAATGATATTCTCCTTCAGTTTCGGGTTATCTAAATTGACAGAGTTTTGTTATCTTAATTGTTTCATGCAGAGACATAAAATATAAAATCAGATGAATTGTAAAAAATGGCAAATTACCTATTCAACATAATTATTGTTCTTCTACAATGCAGCACAAGTATCTATTAAAGGGTGAGGAAAATGTAAGGTAAAACATACTATAGTCCATGAAAATAATTATATAGTATTCATACCCCTAATGAAAATTCACTGGACTCAAATAGTTTAATTCATTCATAATATAAATGCAAAAACTCAAGCCAAAACAATATGAATAGCATATTTTCTATTACTGAAAAATCTTTTTACATTGGATTTTAAAATGGTTCATCATAAATAAAACAAAATAAATCCCCTTCCAAGAAATGCAAAATTTCAGCAATGATTTTTTCTATGTAATTCTTTTAAAAAATAACAAACTATGTTGAAGCCTGTCTAAACAACACTCCATTAACTACACAATCAAATAAATGAAAAATCAATAGAACTATCGTGAATATCTAGTAAACTGAAAAACACTGAAAATATGAAATAAAATTTCAATAAATAACTATACATCTAACTACGAACAGTTAGAAAACAACTAAGGCTAGTAGCCACAGGAAACTTTTCAGTTACTTGTCTTTTACTTCTTTACATTTTTATAATTTCAATTATTCTGAAATAACTTTGCAGGCGCATTTTTCATAGCTGTAGTCAGTACAACACCTCTTAGTGTTGTAAATACTTAGCACAACAAATGTGCATCCTAAAACTCTGCAGATATAACTTTTACTATTTAATTGCCCATCTTTCTAAACTGAAATAATAGAAAAAAGATATTTAGCTATGTGACTCATTTTCTAATTGGTATTATTTAATCAAAAGACCTTTCATATCTCACTTTCCACAAATCCCACCATAAACAACTTGGGCCAAACTTAAGTGAAACAGAAAGCTCACTATATGCACAAAGGATAATCACATGTTTACAAGTATTCAGTTATTATATTCATTATTTATGTAAGAATTGAAGACTTAAGTTTAAGTGATGCACCTTGGATCTATTTAGAGTATGAGTCTCACATGTGTATACAGTACATACTATCAGATTAGAACCATCAATACTATCAGGTAAATCAGACTAGGAAATCAATTCAACGGGAAGAATAAAACTTCCTTTATTGTTATTGACTATAATAACAATCTTGCAAGTCTGATTGTGCTGTCCCCTCTTCTCTTTTCTCATACTCCAGTGAACTGGAGTGGCATCTGCCCAAATTGCTTCTGAACCTTATCTCATTACTGAGGACTTTTAAAAAAATGTTTCAGACCTTTTGGTGAAAGTAACAATCCTTACATATGTTTTGCAGATATAAAGAATCTTACTACATTTTCAGTAGCCCCAAATATTTATGAATGCTACATTTCCAAATATAAATATTAGAAAATTAATCTAATATCAATTTAGTTACCTTTCAGGAGGAATTAATTACACATTTCAAGGGCATCCTCTCATCGGTTGGTCTCTCTTTTGGAAAGAAAGAGTTAAATTGTTTCATTTATTCCCCAAAGATCTTAATTTAACTCAGTAGTGCCATGTTTTATTTAAAACATACTCTGAGTAACCACTTGTTTTAATTGGCAAGGCAAGGCAGGGTCCCAGAAGCACATAGCTCGTTACGTTCAGTTTGGATTACAAAAACACGAAACAAACTGCATCGAAATGTACAAATTAACAGCACAGGAGTGCATGACACGGACGTGGAATTAGATTGTAATATGGAACTAACTTGATAGGAAAGGTGTGGAACAAACCACTAGTGTCTTTATAAACTCTACAAGGTTTTGAAATGAGCAAATATAGAAAATAGAGGATAGTAGGGGGTTTTCATAATTCAACAAAATCACTTATTTAAAGAAAATAAATCCTTTCTATTATATTCCTGTATATGCCATGCAGAAGATAAAGAGTTACTAAAAAATTTAAGAAACTCAAAAACACCAGTCATCATTTTTTTCTATATTCACACTGAAGGTCTGGACAAATCTTTTCACAATTAAGTGATATCCTAAACACTTTTATCTGTCTGAGAACTCATACACAAGTGACTAAATTAGAGCTTATGTTTCAACAAACCATGCAGAGAGCAAGGTTAATGAGGTAAAAATTAGATAAACACAATATTAATAAGGTAGAAAGCCACAACAGAGACAGAATCCATTTGCCAAGGAGGAGGGGAAATCACTCTATCACAGTGATGGTGAACCTATGGCATGCGTGCCACAGGTGGCACGCGAAGCCATATCTGAGGGCACGTGAGGCGTTTCCCTATGTCAACTCCAGCGCGCATGCGCACACTGGCCTGCTAATTTTCAGCCTTCTTTTCAGCCGTTTTTGCTCTCCCCAGGCTTCAGGAAATCCCCCTGAACCCTGGGGACCGGGCCAACCAGAAGTTCGGAAACAAACTTCTGGTTGGTCCATTGGGCCGTTTTTCGCTGTCCCCAGGGTTCAGGCAAGCCTCCTTTCTGGGCACCCAAGCCAAAAAAGGTTCGCCATCACTGCTCTATCACATGCACCTCTATAAGAAGTTTTCTTTATGCTCTTCCTCTATTTGACCATTGGGGATAAATAATGTTTGTCAGCCATCACAAAATCAATGTGCAATGCATTAAAAAAATAAACCAACATTGAGACATTAAAGAGATGTTATATTTCTGCTATTTAACAGAAGGTAGACATTTAACATGTCTGCAAAATAAAGATTCCCTAGAACTGCAATATCAAAATACTAATGTAAGAATGTTTCCCTAATTTTGTAAATGGTAATATATTCATGGAACTGCTAAGTTTCCAAGTTGAGACCAAGGTATCTGAAGGAATATCTTCCCTTATTTCATTCAGCTATCACTCTGATATCAGCATTAGCTCGTCCATGTTTCTCTTACTAGAAATGAAATAAATACAATTAGGAAGCTACAGTCCCTCTAAAAATATACATCCATTGCTAGACAAATATATTTTCTCTCAAATTTAAAATATCTTACACATTACATTTTTATCTGATTGCATCTTATACAAATTTATGGTTTTTAATTATTTGTCCTTTTATAAAATTCCCTGGTATCAAATGTGATGAAAAGCATGGTATTTTAAATAAACATTCCTCCTCAGCTATGTAAAACAATTACTTGCATCTAGCTTTTCAATGTACCTAAAAATTAATAATGTTGAAATTAACCAGTATGCAATGAACCAAATATTCAGGATGTTTTTAGAGAAGATGTATACACCGTGAGGATACTGTAAACATGGATTTCATAGCTATGCATACATAGTTATGAGCTACATTTATTACCATTTAAAACAACAATCCGGCAATATTTTTAAAAGCATGCTAAATCAGTTCAATATAAAATGGACAAGAACACAAAGTCCTACCAGATTCTTATTGCTAGGTAGAAAATGACTTCAGCAACAGTCCTGCACCAGACACTCAACAGGCTACAACTATAATAGCAAGTTTGAATGTTGTTAAAATACATCACAAAGCATAGGCTTAATGGAAAAGCACAAATTGAGGTGCCAACTTCTATCAAGCTTTAAGGCAGGAAAAATTGTACTACAGCCCTTCTAATTACAAGAGGATATTCTTGAGCAGACAGCTGAGAACACAACTATTCCTTTCACAAAATGAGAGTAATGCTCTATTTTTGTACACCCAAAAATTTCTAGCTGCTAATCAGAGCCTATTAAAATGTATCATATAATGGAAGCACTGGAATATTCTAGCACATTGAAATTATCAGCATTACATCTAGAAGCAATTAATTTAAAGAGAGCATTAAAAGAAAAATATTTTAAAAAACTGAGACAACTGCTAAGATAGTCAACCTTACAAGATAACACAGTGTAATATTTTAATATCAACAACTTCCCCAGAATATTGCCATGTTACATTAGAGTCTGCTCACAAGGCATACATTAGCACAATAGGTGTAGACTGCTATAATAATAACATGGACCACTGAATCTAAAATCAGTCAAAGGGAGGGGGGAAAGAATGTATGCAAAGTTTTGCTATTATAGTAGAAAACTATTAAGCCACTTAAGAAATTATCTGATACAGGTAGTTCTCATTTAACAACCATTTGAGGTTATGATGTCTTCCAAAAAATATTACTTATAAGCCATCCTTGAAGTTACAACTGCCGCACACACTACACACAGTCACGTGATCGCATTTCAGGAACTTGGCAAATAGCTCATATTTGCAACTGGTTGCAGAGGCCTTTGGTCCTATGAATGTGATTTGCAACTCTTCTGCTAGCCTCTGGCATTTTTTGCTGGTTTCTACCCATCCCAAAAGGACTTTTTAAATGACCACATGGCTCGCTCAATGACTACCATATTTTTCAGAGTATAAGACGCACCTTTTTACCCCCCAAAAGAGGGTGAAAACTTGGGTGCATCTTATACACCGAATGTAGTAGCCCCACTCACCCAGCCATCCCCACCCTTTGGCCTCTGTCTTCCAGCAATTTACCTGTTTGCAGCAAAGAGGGAACAGCCTGTAAAGCCAAGCAAGTCACTAGCAGCTTTCCGACATACAGCTGATTTGCCATGTGGGAAAATGAAAGTGAAACTAACTGCAAAAAGGCAGATAACTGGAAGAGACACGCAGATTTTTATTTTCTGCTGAACTGGATGAAGGGGGTAAGTGAATAACTATAAATGTCTGTAGAATGTTCAAATTATTTGACTTATTTTTTAAAGACTGCTTTATTATTGTTCTAGAGCCAGGGGTCTCCAACTCTGACAATTTAAAGACTTGTGGACTTCAACTCCCAGAATTCCACAGCCAGCTTTGTTAGCTTTGCTGGCTGTGGGATTCTGGGAGCTGAAGTCCACAAGTCTTAAAGTTGCCAAGGTTGGAAATCCCTGTAAATCTAGACAACTTAACAAAATAAAGAAGCTTTTTAAAATAAATGCTTGCTCTGAAGAGGCCCAGTGCTATTGTATGTTCTTTTAAATAATAGAGAATAATGTATACTTTCAGAAATTTTTATTAATTTTAACAGCTTTAAGTATAGTCTGAAATGTAACAGTGTCCTGTTTAGTATTAGAGTTTAGTTACCTTGGAGTAGATCTATTTAAATAATTGGGAGCAGTTAGTGTGACTACATTTAAGAAAACTTTCTGGCATAATGTACATTTCTCCAATTCTTTGCTATTTCTATGGGTCAAGCACACATGCACAGAAATACACAGCAAACAGTGTATATCATCTGTGCTGTTTGCTGTTTGGCAAATTGCTTGGAGGCAGAGGCCTTTTTCCCTTGTTTTCCTCCCCCAAAACTAAGGTGCGTCTTATACTTCGGTGCGTCTTATACTCCAAAAAATACGCTATGAGATTTATTTTAATAATCTCGTAAAAATAATAATAAAATTGTCTCTGGTCATAAAGTGACCCATTTAACAACTGTAACGACTTACAACCAAAATTCTGGGCACAATTGTGATTATTATGGACTACCTACAGGTGAAACTCAAAAAATTAGAATATTGTGCAAAAATTCATTTATTTCAGTAATGCAACTTAAAAGGTAAAACTAATATATGAGAGAGACTCATTACATGCAAAGCAAGATAGTTCAAGCCATGGTTTGTCACAATTGTGATGATTACGGCTTATAGCTCATGAAAACCCCAATTGAGATCCACAATCTCAGAAAATTAGAATATTACATGCAATCAATAAAACAAGGATTGTACGTAGAACAATATCGGACCTCTGAAAAGTATAAGCATGCATATGTACTCAGTACTTGGTTTGGGCTCCTTTTGGAGCAATTACTGCCTCAATGCGGCGTGGCATGGAAGCTATCAGCCTGTGGCACTGCTGAGGTGTTATGGAAGACCAGGATGCTTCAATAGTGGCCTTCAGCTATTCTGCATTGTTCGGTCTCATGTCTCTCATCTTTCTCTTGGCAATGCCCCATAGATTCTCTTTGGGATTCTGGTCAGGCGAGTTTGCTGGCCAATCAAGCACAGTAATCCCATGGTCATTGAACCAGGTTTTGGTGCTTTTGGCAGTGTGGGCAGGTGCCAAGTCCTGCTGGAAAATGAAGTCAGCAACCCCATAAAGCTCGTCTGTGGAAAGAAGCATGAAGTGATCCAAAATCTCCTGGTAGACGGATGCATTGACCCTGGACTTAATGAAGCACAGTGGACCAACACCAGCAGATGACATGGCTCCCCAAATCAACACAGACTGTGGAAACTGGACTTCAAGCATCTTGCAGTGCCTCTCCATTCTTCCTCCATACTCTGGGTCCTTGGTTTACAATGAAATGCAAAAGTTGCTCTCATCAGAAAAGAGAACTTTGGACCACTGAGCAACAGACTAGGTCTGTTTTTCTTTAGCCCAGGTAAGCCGCTTCTGACGTTGTTTGTTGTTCAGGAGCGGCTTGACAAGAGGAATGCGACATTTGAAGCCCATGTCCAGGATCCGTCGGTGTGTGGTGGCTCTTGATGCACTGACTCCAGCTTCAGCCAACTCCTTGTGAAAGTCCCCAACACTTTTGAACGGCCTTTTCCTGACAATCCTCTCCAGGCTGCAGTCATCCCTGCTGCTTGTGCACCTTTTTCTTCCACACTTTTCCCTTCCACACATCTTTCTATTAATATGCTTTGATACAGCATTTTGGGAATATCCAACTTCGTTTGAAATTACTTTTTGAGGCTTTCCCTCCTTATGGAGGGTGTCAATGATGGTTTTCTGCACAACTGTCAGGTCAGCAGTTTTTCCCATGATTGTGATTCCTACTGAATCAGACTGAAATACCATTTAAAGGCTCAGGAATCCTTTGTGGGTGTTATGGCTTAATTAGCTGATTAGAGTGGGAAACTTTGAGCCTGGAATATTGCACCTTTTCACAATATTCTAATTTTCTGAGATTGTGGATTTGTGGTTTTCATGATCTATAAGCCATAACCATCACAATTATGACAAATCACGGCTTGAACTATCTTGCTTTGCATGTAATGAATCTCTCTCATATATTAGTTTCACATTTTAAGTTGCCTTACTGAAATAAATGAACTTTTGCACGATATTCTAATTTTTCGAGTTTCACCTGTATAAAGTCATAGAGTTACATATGTTATTTGTTCATTGAATACTATTCTGAAGAATAACAATTACACATTAAAGCAATTTTTATGGTGTTCTATAAAAATTCTATACAGGTAGTCCTTTTCTTATAGCTTCAATTAAGCCCAGAATTAAGGTTGTAAGCCATGGTAGCCATCAATTGGGTTACCATATAACTGTACCCGATTTTAAGAGATTTTGTGGTGGTCGTTAAGCAAACACTACTGTTGTTAAAAGAATCCAGTTTACTCAATTGGTGTTTTTGCCAGAAACTGCAAGTAAATGCCAGAAATTGGCAAAAACCATAGTCATGTTACTGCAGGACATTGCAAATGCCTATAAATGTGAGCCAGTTGCCAAGCATTCAGAATGCAATCATTGGGTCATAAAATAGCTCTGGGGAAGTCCGTTGCAGCTTTGACTGTCACTAAGCGACCACATGTAGCTATACTGGAAATAAAGCAAAGTTCATTTTCATTAAAAAAATATTTTACAGGAAATTTTCCTGTTGTGTCAGACAGCCTCAAGCTGCCTGACACAGTACAATCAATATCTTCAAGAGGGAGAGAGTTTATTTCTATCACGTAAGCACAGAGATATACCAACAAACATTTCTTTAGCAAGTGAGTGAAACTTTGAGAGCTTTTAAAAACAAAGGCGAACTGAAGGGAACAGGAAGTAGAACATGTGTTATAGAGTTAAGGAGCAATCTCCTTTAGCTTTTGAATAACTTTCTAAAAACTTTCCAGGAAGAATTTCAAGCAAATTAAGAGAATACATAATATTTTCTTGGAGTATTTAGTTTTGTTATATGGCATCCATCTGGCTAGAAAGTGCAATAGGATTCTTTAATTTCTTTCTGTTATTTCTGACTTGTTAAGTATCCTTATTTTTCTAAATGACTATAGGTAGTTGGGTGCTTAATGTCACATTTAATTCAAATATACTTCAGACTGAGCATGACATTAATTTTGTTTTAGAATCTTTTGTAGTTTATTATTAAATTAAAGCAGCTCCCATTTCCCAAAGGAGATTGCACTATTTATAGCACATCAATGCCGTCATGTAGCTTACTGCATTTTTCGGAGTATAAGACGCACCTTTTTACCCTCAAAAAGAGGGTGAAAATTTGGGTGCGTCTTATACACCGAATGCAGCCCCACCCAGCCACCCCCACCCTTTGGCCTCTGCCTGCCAACAATTTACCTTACAGCAAACAGGGCAAAGCCTGATTAGCACAAGAAGAAAGTATCTGCCTCCCGACACACAGCTGACAGGCTTGCAAGCCACTGGTAAAATGAAACTAACTACAGTGGCTGTAATGAGACAAAATGCTGGGAGATAAACTGCTGGCAATGTTACACTGCTGAAATTGCAAGGAGATAAGCTACAGCTACTGTAGTCTAGAGGTAGAGCTCTTGTCTCACAGTCAGGAGGTTGTGAGTTCTATCCTAGGTAGAGGCAGATTCTGTTAATATGTTATTTTGTTAAATGTTTGTAGAGTGTTCAAATTATAAGACTTATTTTTTAAAGACTGCTTTATTATTGCTCTAGACAACTTAACAAAATGAAGAAGCTTTTTAAAATAAATTCTTGCCCTGAAGAGGCCCAGTGCTATTGTATCTTCTTTTAAATAGCAGAAAGCCTTCCGGAAAGCCACATCAATTTTAAAGATCTGTAAAAGTATAATCTGAAATGTCCTGTTTTAGTATTAAGTATTAGTATTAAAATAAGGCAGCTGAATTAAACCCTGATTTAGTCATGTTTGGAGTAGATCTATTTAAATAATTGGGAGGAGTTAGTGTGATTACATTTAAGAAAACTTTCTGGGATTAATATACTGCCATAATGTACATTTCTCCAATTCTTTGCTATTTCTATGGGTCAGACACACATGCACAGAAATACACAGCAAACAGTGTATATCATCTGTGCTGTTTGCTGTTTGGCAAATTGCTGGGAGGCAGAGGCCTTTTTTCTTTGTTTTCCTCCCTCAAAACTAAGGTGCGCCTTATACTTCGGTGCGTCTTATACTCCGAAAAATATGGTATATGGAACACTGCATGTACTTATATCTTACAAATTTAAAAAAGCTTTTACAAATTATCTTTTTTTTTTCAAAAAAGTTTTGTTTTGTTTGTCTCTTATGATATTGACCTATCTTCCAACAAAGGGTTGTAATCAGGCAACTGTATACTAGATAGCCAGGAGATTATATTACAGAGGTTATTTCCATACTTACAACAAAATGGTTGTGAGCAGAGAACTGACTACCTGAATGCAATGCTAAGTCACCAGGGGCAGCTAACTGAAGGAACAAAGGAAAATAGGGGGAGCATGAGAAGAATATGCCAAGCTGGGATACTGACAATAGTTGGGGGATGAAGGAAAGATATGTAATTTTATCAAAAGTCTGTATTTTAGAGACATTATTTCCATTTGAAGGTATTCCTGAGTCCTACGGGATTGGGCGGCCTATAAGAACTTTTAATTAAATTAAATTAAATTCCTCCCTCCCAATACAAAGAGTTACTTCCTATTGTTTCAAGATATTTTGACAGAAGATGAAGAAAATATCTGAGCAAACAATATTGAAGGAAAGGTATAATTCTTCCATAATGCCGCCCTTATTTATAGTTTACCATAAAAAAGAATTCATGAGTAATAAACTTACAATTAAGACCAATAAGTTTCTTCATTTTTTTTCTTATTGTAGATTGGCTAATAAATTGTAACTATGCCATGTTCCTCTCTCTGCTGTTATGTAATAAATTCAATGCAGAAATCATATTGCTGCCTAAGTTTCAGTTATGAAAACAAAAGTAATGCATTGACTTAACATTCCCAATAGCTAATTTGGGGCAGCTTAGATTTTGCATATTTCAGTGTGAAGGGATTTTAAAATCTATACTTTATTTGGATTAAGGCCTCTGATCTCCATTATTTTCAGAAGATTAATTGTCCCTATAAAGCAGCATTTGATTCTTTGGTCACTTATTTACTAAATTTTAAGCATATTGATGTTTTTTTCTTGAATTATCCAAAATTATTCTTAAATATGTTCTTACTGGCATTTTTTTTTCTTGTAACTACAGGGCACATGTGACTATAATAAATCTTTGTAAAGTTTTAGTTGAAAGGAATAAAATTATATCAATACCTAAACAATACTTTTATATATTCTTAAAATCCAAAATGTTGTGTAATTATTACATTTAGTTCCTTATTTCTAGACATGTGCAGAATTTGGATTCAAAGAAGCAACAGAACAGTACCGTAAGAGACCCATACTGGATTCAAAACACCTTGGCATGCTTTGGATCCAAATATTCCATACCTCTATATCTTTCTATGTGAGCAAAGGCAATTACTTTACGCAAACAATATGGGTAAAGTTAATTAATTTTGTCATTTACTAACCTTTTTCGTTGTGTGGATTTCTTTTTTCTAGAGAGAAAAAAAAAGTCAAGATAAAAAATAGTTAGGTATTCTTCATACATTAATAAACACGGAAGCATAGTAAGATTAAATATGGAATTGTTTGTTTAAGTACATCTGATACCAAGATCATAGTTTACCAATTTCTACCGTTCTAGAGTTCTCTCTTCCTCCCTCCCTCCCCCCTCTCTCTCCCTATCCCTATCCCTTTCTCTAATAATCTGATAATAGGTGAGAACAGTTTGCATCCAGGTAACTTCTACCATGTTTAGCAAAATGTACATTTCTTTGGCATTTAACACTCAACCTGGCAAGATTAAATAACCAAATTTTAGAAAAGTAGTTTTTAAGAGCTACTGATAGAAGACACATTTTAACAGCAATGTACCCAAATTAATCTGGTAATAAACATATGTATTTACTTAATAAGCAGGAAACTGCAACCAATACACTGTATAGGTAATCTTCAACATATGACTGACTACATTTGGGACAAGAATTTCTATTGCTAAGCAAGGTGGTTATTAAGTGAGTCATGCTTGATTTTATGAACTTTTTTGCCACAATTGTTAAGCAAATCTCTGCATGGTTGTTTTAAGAGAATCCAGCTTTTCCAATTGACTTTGTTTGTGAGATGCCAGCTGGAAGTAGCAAATGGCAAATGGCAATCACCAAAAGCCCAGGATACTGCAACCATCCTACACACATGCTGATTGCCAAGCACCTGAATTTTGATCACATGACCATGGAGATGCTGGGGTCATAAGTGTGAGGACCAGTCATAACTCACTTTTTCAGTGCCACTGTAACTGTGAATGGTCACTAAACAAACGGTTGTCAGTTGAGGAATATCTGTAGTATCTGTACAACTCCTTTACAAGAGCCTCAAAGTTTGGGAAGGTCGATTACTCTAGCACAGGGGTCTCCAACCTTGGCAACTTTTAAGACTTGTGGACTTCAACTCCCAGTATTCCTCATCCAGAAAAGCTGGCTGAGGAACTCTGGGAATTGAAGTCCACAAGTCTTAAAGTTGCCAAGGTTGGAGACCCCTGTTCTAGCATATATTGTCTAATACTTAGAATCTAAATCTATCAACAGATAATTTCAATTTGACATCACAGCCAGAAATCACAGTAATCTATTAGCTCGCTGTTCAATCCTTCAAAAACATTTAGAAACAACTTAATGCAAGTTTCTGAATGATAATTGGCTTTATTTTCAGAATTTATGTTATAATAGTTCATTAAAATAAACATCTTAATTTTAACACTGGCAAATACTATTTACCTTATGTAAGTTTCCTGTGATTTGCTTTTTATTTTAGCACATATGTATATATAAAAAGTATTTTCTCTCTTTTTTTTTTTGCTTCCATTCAATTATGTCCAATTTTTGGATTGGACTGCCTGGATAAATCCTTGACGTTTTCTTGGCAAGGTTTTTCAGAAGTGTTTTGCCTTTGCCTCCTTATTAGGGCTGAGACAAAGTGACTGGCCCAAGGTCACCTAGCTGGCTTTGTCCCCAAGGCGGAACTAGAACTCACAGTCTCCTGGTTTCTAGCCTGAATCTATACCACTACACGAAACTGGCTCTATTTGCTCCCTATTATTATTTTAAAAATAATCCTTAGAATCTGCCACTTATCTTTTTCTTCTAAAAATGGTAGCACAATCTACAGTTCCAGATTAGCATATGGCCTCTTTGCTGAATTGCAGTTTAACATGACAGAAGGGAAAAATTATTAAACACATGATAATAATATTAGCAGTACTTAAATTAGAACTTACTTAAATGTAAACAAAGAAAATGCAAATGAAGTAAATTTATGCTTAGCTAACTCAATTTACTTAATCCTGATCCTATCCACAAATCAAATGGCCACCCATCAAAGAATAACAAAAATTTATATAGTCTTGCTTTAAATATGTAGTAGGATTGTAAAAATCATAATGGACAATCAAATCCATATAATATCACAGCATCTTTTAAAACTGTTTTCATTAATTGTAGGCTTATATTGCTGAAGATCATAAATTCGAACTAAAAATCTCTGCTATGAATAAGATCTCAGGGTAGTGGATTTGGAAAAATCTAGAACTACTGCAGAGTTGCACGCCTGAAATGTTTATATACTCCATTTTTGTTCACCATAAATAAGATAGTAAAATAGTGACTACTTAATGAGATCACAAAAAAAGGTCAAAAACACCTTATATATTCAAGAATTTAAAACAAAATTGTAGGAGGCAGGAGATGAAATTATTTGTTATTACCATCACTCTATAAATAGTCTATTCTTGAATTTATGGGACAAAAATATTCCTCTACTTACTACAGCAGCCCCAACATAAACGTTAGTGTTAATGAACATAATTAAAATCTGCCTTACTGAGTTTAAACTTCTAAAATAATAAAATGAACACTAAACTAGATCTGCCAGAAGTTGACAAGTACAAGGACATTCCACTTTCTATAATCTTCAATGAATGAAGGCTTGATTGGTCCCTGTGCAGAAGTGGCTTTTTTTATACACATTGGGGACTGTTTCAAGAAACCTGAGCAAACAAATGAAGCACCAGGTGAGGAGAAGCTGGTTTCATGCAACAGATAAGAAACAGATAATCACCTGTAAACTCCAAAGGAATTGTTTCCAACTGACTGATTATTTTAAGGGAGATTAAAAAAAAATCCTCAAAGCCAATTTTACACTGCACTTACCAGCAAAGCATTTGGAACACAGATTCATTGTCTTGCTGGACCTGGTGCAAGGGGAAAAAAGAGGAGATCTTAAAAATTCTTCATAGTTATTAATACAGAAGTTTAAAGAATAGAATAAGCTGAGTAGGTAAAAGACAGCAGAACAAAAACTTTGATCAGCTATCTGGGTCAATGATTCAAAAACTAGCTTAGTAAGCCTAGAAAAACATTGGGCCAGCCACTTTTAAAGCACTGCTTTCCTGCAGAGTTTTCTTCAAATGTACAAACAGGCTTTTGCTGTTAATTAATATTCAACAAATTTATAAATAGTTGTTGGGCAGGGGCTGTCACTCTACACTCTGTATTTTTCCCACTAGGAAGCTAAATGAAATGACCATGAATAACACAAACTTTTGTCGCTTTTTTAATGAATAAAGGAAAATAGCTGCTAAAGTCAGAATAAATTACTTGCTCAGAAAAGAATAAAATACCCAATACATTTTTATAAATGTCCTTTCAGTAGAAAGATTACAGGGCTGATTTAACTTACTTAAATGTTATAGCTCTCCAAGTCTAGCATGTCTATGCCTGGGAGCAGGTATAATAATCTATTATATCCGCAGTATGAACTCAAGTGGGTTGAAAAGAAGTTTGATAGTTATGTAGAATTCTATTAATCTATTACCAAAAAAACAATTTCAGAGTGTATCTGCTTTTCATTTTTTTCCATCATGTCACAATAGTCCTATTACAAAACATCAAATTCATAGAAAAGGGATATATTCACATTGGCTGCCTCATACGGTATTCACATTTTTAATATGTAATTATTTGAGTACATGATTCTACCTCTCTTCTTTTTTAGATTTTTCTTTCTAAATGAAAGGTTTCTTTCATCATCGTAACTAAAATTAATTTAAAGCTAGAAGCGGTATAATAAGATTGTATGATTAAATCTCAGAAATTCACGTTTTTTACTACTCCTTCTAGTATGGTAAAATAGCTATTGTGTCCTGAACAACCATTTTGTCTTATGACCAACAAAAGCATATTATGAAAACAAATAAGTTTCTTAAATGTAAATCTGATTTTCTCTGTAGCATGACTATCTATTTGTCCTTGCCTGGATGGTTAAACATCTGTTAAAATAAAATTAATTTATACCATATTAGATTTACTTTATATAGAAGAAAATGAGGGCAAAATGCTTTCCGCATATTGAAGCACTAGGGAAAAAAAAGCATAGATATTCTTTTAAAAGGGGAATTTAGACTAGGCCTTTGTACCAGGATGCTTTATTTTGTCTGTGTGCCATTAAGTAGTGCATGCACACAAAGCATATTTTATTAATAATTTGTGAATCAGAATAGCAGACTAAATCTGAGACTGGTGTACTCATTAGTGCCTTTTGCACAGATGCTACTGCTGAAATAGCTCGCTATACTGCATTGGCGTTTCCTTGACCAACAAAGAAAGAAAAGGCAGAGTTCAATTAGCTCACACTAAAAAAGATTCTTTTAGATATAGAAGCAGGACAATTTCAAGTTTTACTAATTATTTTTTCAAATCAAGAAAGGAAAAAAAAAATAAGAAAACCACAGCAGAAAAACCAAATTACCACAAAACTACTAAGTCTCCCCCAAATTTCTCTTATGATAAAGCAAAGTTTAAACTCTTCCTAAGGTGCAAATGCAAATGGCGAACAGTTATATGAAAGGGGAAACCATACTATTATATGAAAAAGGAGAAAAACAACTTAAAACAGAGCAATAAATAAGGTCTAATTTAAAATGTATTTTGGATTTATAATTTTAAAAATGATATGTAAATTGATATAATTTAATATTGTATTTCAAGAAATGCATATTAAAATATTACTGCTGTTGAGCAAAACATTCATGTACTGAATATGGAGAAACATTTCCATGATGAAAAATAGTATTATAGAGTTTGCCTCGTACTGGACCAACTAAAGACAAACTTTGCACAATTCAAAAACCCTGAGTTATCAGTGAGTAGTAGTTCATATTAATACGTACATTATTAAATCATAGAATCACAGAAATTAAAAAACTATATACTTAATACACACTACTGTTAAAACTGTGAATAACTTCTGTTCAGCAATTTCCAATTGTGCTAGAGCACAAACGAGCAATTAGATAATAAATTAATATCTGGACTATATGACTTGCTTGCAAATATGAATTCATGGCCTATTATTCTTCTGTACAATAAAGTTCTAAATATATATATAATATATATATTATATATATATATATATATATATATATATATATATATATATATATATATATATATATATATATATATATATATATATATATATATATATATAAGTTCTGAGGGAGTTGTTTTATTTAGTCCTTTCCATAATAAAAAAAGTATGAAAGTTTAGGCTGCTACTTCATTGCTTATCTGAGATGAGTAAATCTCGCAGCCCTGAAATCTAACTAGTGTGTTAGAATGATACTGACCTTTGAAGTAGATTGGTTTTTTTTTAAAGGAATTTCAAGTGCCACTTAGAATGCTATAAGGTTCAAGGATTTTTTGCACCTCAAATTTTTTTCTATATTGTGTATCAATATGGATTATGGGCATTAGATAGGCAACATGTTGCTCTTTACAAATGCTTTAAAAATAGACTAAAGAGAGTCTATTTAAAAGATCCGGTTTATCTAAAGATCAAGAGTAAATCTAT
The DNA here is from genome assembly GCA_023053685.1 of Diadophis punctatus similis. Lineage (NCBI taxonomy): Eukaryota > Metazoa > Chordata > Lepidosauria > Squamata > Dipsadidae > Diadophis > Diadophis punctatus. The sequence goes on from JALIGW010000001.1 coordinate 62,621,895, forward strand.
TGACTGCTTTGAAACACTTATCAATTTCTACTGACTGTTGTCATTATTCTCACTCAAGGCACAAATGATCAGGCTCAAATTATTCCACTTCAGACACAATATACAAAGACCTGGCTCTCTGGAGAAGTCTCTAATCCTGGAAAAGGTAGAGAATGATCAGCAGCAAGGTGGATAAGACTTGGATTACACAGCAATGGGTATACCATTGAAGACCTACAGGACCAGGCTAGGGATAAATTATCACGAGAAAATCTATTAGTCTGGTTTCTGACTTGATGGCACATAAACAGTTAATCAATTTTCATCAGGGGTGTGGATGTACCAGTGTCCCCTGGCTGAGGGAGTCCGGTGTCGGAGGAATTCTCCAAGGTGGTGATATCAGCAACGCTTTCCTATCAGCAAACCATGCCCGCTGAGGCCAATGTGGCGCCAAAAGAACCAACTTCCAACATCTTCTGTATGACCTTGGGTAGAATTGGCAGAGGGGGAAAGGTATACAGAAATCCATGCGGCCAGGGACCGTGAAGGGCATTGGTCCTCTCTGCCCCCTGGGACGGGTAGCGAGAATAGAATCTCAGGAACTGGGCGTTCTCCGGGTAGCGAACAGGTCGACTAGCAGCTGGCCGAAAAGGCTCATTAGATCTTGAAAGATGGCAGGATGTAGATGCCTCTGCACTTGATCCACTGCCTGGCGGCTGAGCCAATCCGCTTGTGTGTTGGAGACCCCGGAGACGTGGTCTGCCATGAGAGACAGAAGATGTCGCTCCGTCCAAAGTCCCAGTTTCAGCACCTCTGTCATCAAGGCCCGTGATCGAGTCCCCCCTTGCCGGTTCAAGTGGGCCTTGGTCACCACGTTGTCCATAAGAACAAGAACGTGTTGTCCGGAGACCAATCGCTGGAACTTCTTGAGAGCCAGAAAAACTGCCCAGAGTTCCAGCCAGTTGATGGAACATTTGGTCTCCGCCGGCGACCACTGACTCTGGGCAATGAGACCCTCTGCATGGACTCCCCAGCCGGACAGGCTGGCATCCGTTGTAATCACCGTCCTGGGCGGCTCTCACAATAGACACCCCCAGGCAGGGGCGGGTTCCTCTTACCTGCCTACCGGTGCACTGTGCGCGCATCATCTCATTTTGCATGCACGCATGCTCACAACACACATGCGTTCCCCCACACGAAAAGCCCAAAAATTTCAGAAAAAAGATGGCGCCGTGTGATGGACCGGCGAAGGCGGCACTGGAGCCGTCACACGCAAATTGCACAATCGGCAGGTCCCTACCGAAACGGCGCACTGGACAGCACCGGTAGGAACACACCACTGCCTCCAGGAGATCGCTGGGGACTGCCACCAAAGAAGGAATCGCAGGACCTGTCGAGAGACCCTCATCTTGGAAGTTGGTGACCCCCTGCAGGCTTTCTGAAAATATAAGAGGAACCATTGAAGCTCCCTAGACTGTAGGCGTGCCCAAGGTGTTATATCAGTACAAGAAATCATTTTCCCATGGAGTGTGGACAAGAGGGCCAAAGAAACCCTCGGCTCATGTTGAATTAGAGCCACTATCTCCTTAATACTGTCCTGTCTCTCCTGAGATAGGAACACCCTACACTCTAGGGCAGTGATAGCGAACCTTTTTTCCTCGGGTGCCGAAAGTGTGCGTGCCTGCGCTATTGCATGTGCACACATGCCCACACCCATAATTCAATGCCCCATGCGCCCCATCCACTGTGCATGCACATGCCCCCTGCGCTGCCCCACCCCCGTGCATGTGTGCACGACGCCCCCTTCATTTCCCAACATCCGGTGGGTCTGGAAGGTCCATTTTTCGTCCTCCCCAGGCTCCAGAGTATAGGAGTGGAGCCTGGGGAGGGCAAAAATGCCCCCCACCCCGAGGCCCTCTGGAGGCAGGAAACACCCTCCCAGAGCCTCTGTGCAGACCAAAAATCAACTGGCCGGCGCGCACATGTGTGCTGGAGCTCAGCTAGGGCAACGGCTCATGTGCCGGCAGATATGACTCCGCGTACCACCTGTGGCACACGTGCCATAGGTTCGCCATCATGGCTCTAGGGAGTTAGTAACGGCACCTAAATGGGGCAGGGAAGTGGAGGGAGACAGGTGACTCTTGCCCAAATTAACAGAAAACCTGTGCTGTTGCAAGGTTAGAGTCATTACCTGAAGATGGTGCACCGCAAGGTGTTGAGAGGTGGCCTGAACTAAAATATAATCCAGATAACATTGGACATGCACGGGCAGAGACCTAAGGTGGGCCTCAATAGCAGCCAGCACCTTGATGAATACCCTAGGTCCGTGATGGCGAACCTATGGCACGGGTGCCACAAGTGGCACACGGAGCCATATCAGTGGGCACGCGAGCTCAGGTCCGGCATGCATGTGTGCACCAGTCGGCTGATTTTTGGGCCTTCTGGGCCCACTGGGAGTCAGAAAACAGGCTGTTTCCAGCCTCCAGAGGGGGTGGGGAATGCCGTTTTCGCCCTCCCCAGGCTCCTAGAAAGGCTCTGGAGCCCGAGGAGAGCGAAAAATGGGCGTGCCATTGCATGCTGGGAGCAGGAGGGTCATGCGTGCATGTGCGGGGGTGCATGGAATTATGAGTGTGGGCACGCACACACGTGATCCCCCGCATTCCCCCCCCTTTTGGCACGCGAACCAAAAAAGGTTCGCCATCACTGCCCTAGGTGCTGAGGACAAGCCAAAGGGAAGAGCCCTATATTGAAAATGCCTACCTGCATAACAGAACCTAAGGTACGGTCTATGGTGATGGTTAATAGAAATGTGCAGGTAGGCCTGTTAGGTCCAGAGATACCATGAAGTCACCCCGATGGATCCCCCACAGGGATGGACCTGAGGGAGTGCTTCTTGAACCTGCGGTACTTGATATACAGATTAAGACGCTTCAGATCCAATATCGGCCTCCAACCCACCCACCCCCAAATTTCTGGTTTGGGAACCAGAAATAAGATGGAATAAAATCCAGTTCCTTGCTGGTCCAAAGGCACCTACTGAATGGCTCTATTCTCCAGCAGGTGTTGCACCGCTGCCTCCATAAGCGCTCTTTTGGAGGGCACTCTGGAAACTGGACATTTAATAAATGACCTCGGGGGGATCGAGGGGAACTCCAGAAAGAGGCCAAAGTGGACTGCGTCCCGAACCCAACTATCCTGGGTGGTCTGATCCCACACGTTGGCATACAGGGACAAACGACAACCTATGGGTGGGTGGGTAGGGAATTATCTAGAACGAGGGAAAGAGTGGGATTCCCCCCTCGGAAAGCTTGTTTAAATTGCCTCCCCCTGCCGGATCTATCCTGAGACTGATGTTGTCTAGATCTGTACTGACCTGGGGGCCAGAAGAAGCTGGAGCCCTGGTCAGAACCCCGAATTGGCCATTGGATATAGGGGGATGGTCAAAAATTACCCTTTCTTGAGAAGGATGAAAGGACCCTTTTTCTGTCACAAGATTCTACCAGGATTGGGTCTAGGGCCTCCCCCAAACAGTTGTTGGCCCCAAAGAGGAGCCGATGCCAGCTGCCACTTGTGGCGGGAATCTGCAGACCATTGGCGTAACTAATGTATACGCCTAGTGACAACAGAAACTGCAATGGCCTTCGAGGCAAAACAAGAAGCACGTAGAGTAGTGTCTGCTGAAAATTGAGTGGCTGCTATGACCTTGTTAAGGTCTTGGTACGCGCATAAATCAGAACTTGGCAGTAGTGATTGAATTTGCTGGCGCCAAATAAGGGACGTTTGGACAAAGAACAATGCCAAGGAAGAGGCCCTAACGGCCCAGGCCGCTGCCTGATGGGCCTTTAGGAGGGCCTGTTCAGTCCGATGCTCCTCTGGCTTCAACAGCTCCTCCAACTCTCCCGGCATCGCATTGGGAGAGTAGAGTGCAGCTACCGGACCATCCACAGATGGAACATCTAGAAGAGATGACAATTCAGAAGCTATATTAAAGTATTTCTTATCCATGGAGGAAGGCATGGGTCCAGATGCTGGAGTGGACCATTGGCATTGCATATTGTCCAGAAACAACTGGGGTGCAGGAATGACATCCACAAATAAGGTATTCTGCGTAGTTGACAACTGCCCCACCAGGGCAGGAGCAGGGTTTTCAAGTCCAGCTGCATTGCGAGGTTTGAAGAGCAAGGATTTAAATAGGGCTGGAGGAAAAAGCCCAGATGAAATTTGTTGTTCTGGAGAAATGCCCTCATCTTCCGAGAGCTCGAGGTCTCCATGCTCGTCAACCTCCTGAAGAAGGTCCCGGGCGCCTTCGTCAGACTCGTCTCAATAACAGTCAGGACTGCAAGTCTTGTAGTAAGCAATTGTCCAGTCACCCTGGTGCAAGCCACAAGCAAGGCTCTCGTGGGAGAAATGCGGCTGTCTGCCCCTATGCTGGAGACTCGCAAGGCCCTGTTGCACCGCAGCCGCAATGATCATTTGTAGGTGGGCCGGGTCAAATGGACCTGGGGTAAACCCCACGGAACCCCCAGAATTATGGCCACTAGTGGAGGCTTCAGCAGACAGGGGGAGCGCACTGGCCATTGAGGGAGTAGGATTGGAAAACCCAGCGGACTCTCAGATGTCAGGGTTTATAACTGCCAGGCTGGGGTTATTGAGGGCCAGCTGCTCCCCCTGGGCCCCCATGGGACAGGCTGCGCTCCCCTGTGAATAAGAAGGGCCTTGCTTGTCAGCCTGAGCGCAGATCTTCTGAACCGCTCTGTCCCTTCTCAGTTTGTCCCTCTCCGTTGCCCTGGATCTTTTTGTCTGCTCATGGGACCACCTGAGGCGGGAAGGAGAACGATGCCTATCATCTCCGGTTTCGGTCCTGGAAGATTTTCTCTACCTCTTGCCTGAGGCTTTTTGGCCGGAGGAGGAATCCCTGGCTTCCGCCATCTTGGGATCAGCCTGCCTGGTAACTAATCAAATAAAATGACTGCCACAGGCTGAGGGAGAACTCAGTACCAACCTAGGGCAAGCCCTTTAGCGGTCCAGGCACAAGGCAGCATAAAAAGATAGGGAAACCCCTTCGTTCGCTTCCCTTCTGAGTCCCTGGCTGCAGCCAAAGTTGATGAGGGAGGGGGCGGACCGATTACGAGCAAGCTCGAGAGTCTGTAATCAAGGTCCCTCCCAGCAGCCAGAGGATGAGTGGAAATTATACTTCCACCCTGCAGTCAGTCAGTTTGCTGACAAAATTAAAGCAGCGAATCGAAGCCTTGTAGCTGGGGCGCGCAAGCGCAAGATACCGGCAGCTAAAAGAGGGCTAAATATCTGAAACAGCCCCTTCCTTCTCCTGTCAGCAGTCCAATGTAAGGATGAAAAACAATTGCTCCGACTGCTCACACCACTAGCCCAAGATCCTCAGCCCCAGCAAAAACAGTGAATAAGCCTCGAAGGGGAACATGAAAGGAGTCCCCATGGCAGATCAGGCAACAAGCGCCTTAGTGACCTAATGCCACGGGAGGCGGGGCAGCCGCCGCTGCGGCAAGAGCCGAAGCTCACAACTGATGCTCTCCTCCCTGCTCAGATGGTATCGGAAGCAGGAGAAGGCAGGCACTCACTGACTGGAGAAGCAATTCAGTCGAAAGTCTTGTCAATATGAAAGGTTAGTTGGCAATTCAGAATGGGCAAACTTCGGCCACGTCTGTCCTCTCTGAGGACTGAGTCGAAGCTGGGCCAAGATGGCGGACGGAGCTTCAAAGTTGATTGACAGACTCAGTCCTCACTCTGATTGGATGAGGACAACCCATTCTGAATGCTAGCTCCACCCACCATGGAGAATACAATGATTGTCAAACAAATATTTTGAAGACTGTCCTTGAAAAATACAAACTACTGTAGAATTTGGTATGAAATGGGATAGACCAAGTTTTTACACTAAATGATTAATGAGCTGACAAACTGATTTAACACAACTGCTTTCACTGTTAAGATTAAAAATAATTAAACAAATGAAGTGTGATGAAGAACATAAGGTACCTCATTTGGGTTTAGAAAAACATTTAGTGTCCTTTTAAGAGTGAATTCAAGGAGAGAAATGGAACAATTGCTTTTCTTGGAAATGTACTGGCTAAGTTAAAATCAAGTAGGTGCTCAACAATACAACTGTTGTTTCTAGGGACTGTAATATGTCAAGAATCAAAATCTAATTTTATAAAGTTTTTAGTTGGCTAAAAAGTTCAGAATGGGAAATAATGATAAAATGTACTTCTCACAATTTTATCACTAATCCTTTTCCATAACAGGTAGTTCTCAATTTGAACAATTATGACGGTTTCTAAAAGTTTGTTTTACAGCCTGCAGAGCCTTTCTGGCCATGTAAAATGTTCCACTACCCGAATTCATAGTCACATGACCACATTTCAGGCTCTTGACAACTAGCTCACATTTACAAGTGGTTGCAGCATCCTGCATTCACATGACCATGATCTGTTATGCATTTTGTTGGTTTCCAGCAAAACCCGCCATTCGGGAGAATGAGTTTGCACATACAACCACGATTCACTTAAAAGCTGCATGATTCAGACTTAAAATCACACGATTCACTTAAGAACTGCCATAAAAACGGTTGCAAAATTGGGCCCAATCATGTAGATGACTCGACTTAAAACCATCACAATCTAAAATCGAAATTCCAGTCCTAGTTGGAATTGTAAGTTGAGGACTCTGTAGATCTTACTAAGCTTTAACAGAAGAACATTAGCACCTAAAGTTTTATTAAAGCAATTGTTAGTCTAACTCAGGGGTCAGCAACCTGCGGCTCTGGAGCCGCATGTGGCTCTTTCATCCCTCTGCTGCGGCTCCTTGTCACTGGTCAGCTCCACAATTGATAGGGCTTTCAGTTAGGACAGGTAGGGGGAAAAGGACACGGTGCTAGGAGGAGATCTATGGTGGGGGAACCGGACTTCCGGTTGGCTCCAGAATTGAACGGGGAGCTTTCGGTTAGGACCTTTGCGGCTCTTTGAGTGTTTAAGGTTGCCGACCCCTGGTCTAACTGAAACTGGACAATAGCTAAACATCAGTGCAAAGGTTAATCAAAGTGCTGGTTTTAACTTATACAGCACAGTCCTTCACGGCTTAGCACCGAGTTACCTGCAGGATCACATATTTCCAATAAAGTCAATCCAACTGCTTTGATTATGCTTGGAAACAGAGTTGGTTGTCCCCTATTTTCAAGATGTTGCAAGGCCAAAGCCTGAAAGGGTTATTTTTTCTGCAGTGGGTTCTCCAACATTATCTACCCTCTGATAAAAGTTAAAAACAGGGTTGTTTAAGAGTTCTGTTGAAGTCTGACACCATGTATTTTTGGGAGCAATTTTTAAAGGTATTTCTAAGATGTGTTTGCTTAATATTTCCCTCTCATTATTAAGTTGTCTTTACTAATATGAGCCATCTAGAAAGTTTAACAGTTTATTCCAATGTCTCCAAAGCAAGGCTGTGCTTCTCCTCCTTCCTCTTATTTCTATGGACAAAACTTTCATGTTATCCTTGTCAAAGTTTTACATACTGTTCATACCACCACAATTTTTATAGTAATAGTATCTAAATTAGGATAGAAACCCAGTACCATCATGTGTAATTTTGATAGTCCAAATAATTTCTGTTAAAACCAATTTCTGTTACTAAAACAGCTTTTGTCAAAGGAACAGGAGATGCAATTCTCCTTTGTCACTGCAAGACCACATGCTCTAAAAATAAACTCCGGAGGATTGTGGACTAGTTATTGTCTCCTGAAAGTCAGGCAATAGCATTAGCACAGAGTGCCATTTATCACCTTCAACTTCTTTTAAAGACGACAAACTTGGATTCAATTGTCTGGATTCATGTCTCCAGACTCCACTGTGGCTGTCTTAAAAAATAGTTTGAAAGTTTCAAGCATAAGCAACAGACGTCTTTTTTAAGAAATTAAATTTAGTTTGATGGAGGCAGAAAACGTCACTCAAAACTGGTTCAGTCCTCATTGGCTGATGGACAAGGTCAACCCACACTGGATGATATCTACCACCACTATGGAGAATGTTTATATTAAATTTATTGACTGACTTTCAAAGGTCAAGGTGTTAGTTTATGATTCCTTAGAAGCTACATTATCTTAAGTTCTGTCTCTATACGTATGCCCATGTTTTAAGACCAACTGTAAAGATATTGCTTTCTCTAGCACATGTTGAGCTCATGCTGATATAGAGGATTCCTCTTGGTAGCATCGCTATAACTTTCCCCATCTAGAGCTTATCTCAGTGTAGTTTGGCAAGAATTTTCAGTTGCAAACTGAACTGTGCATAGGCTTTCTAAAATTATTTTGCTGCTTTCTTGGAGCGGGTTGGAGGAGGTAGTTATACTTTTAGATTGTTTGGTTTATAAATAATATTTTCAATATTCTAATATCCTTTGATCAATTCTGGACAACTAGAACAGAACAGAACAGAACAGAACTGGAAGAGACTTGGAGGTCTTCTATAGTCCAACCCTCTGTTCAAGCAGGAAACCCCATACCATTTCAGACAAACAGTTGTCCAATCTCTTCTTAAAAACCACCAGTGTTGGAGCACCCACAACTTCTAGAGGTTTCTGGAGGCAAGCCATTCTGACTGATTGTTCTGTCAGAAAATTTCACCTTTGCATCTATGTACTTTGGGTGTAAACTATATACATAAATTAGTTTAGATCAATGTTTCCCAAATCTCAGTAACTTCAAGATGTATGGATTTCAATTCCCTGAATTTCCCAGTATGCTGGTTGAAAAAACAGATATGAATGACTCTGGTAGTTGATCTTATCTGCTAATATATTGGGTCTGGGATGAGCACAAGTCCAAATGAAAGAACCACAGTTTTAAAGACATAGATTTGTGATTTGAAAGTCAGATCCATTCTACCAAATAATACCTTGGTTCAAGCGCAATTCACTTATTTAGTATTAAACATGTAGAAAATTACCTAAACTTGTTCTGAACAGATACTAAACAAAAAGGGGAGACAGTTAAGAAAATATTTTTTAATGTTGAAGCAATGTGATTTTTTAAAAAAAAACTTCAATACTAATAGTACTACTTTTATTTCTCAGATTTATCTCTTACTTTTCTCACAGAAGCCCTAATCAAGGAATGATATGAAGTCTATTATATAAACTTCTAACATGGAAAAAAACATTTCTCTGGATGTATATATTCTCTAAAGTATAATAAATAATAAAATAGCTTATAAATCTTGGGAATAGCTGGAATACATGCAAATTTATGCTATAGAGCTTGTTATTCTTTATGGAGGCACAAACATATTATTATATTATAATATAATATCTCAGAGGCTGCCACAAAGAAGAGGAAATAAAGCTATTCTCCAAAGCAGCTGAAGGCAGGACAAGAAGCAATGGGTGGAAATTAATCAAGGAGAGAAGCAACCTAGAACTAAGGAGAAATTTCCTGAGAGTTAGAACAATTAATCAGTGGAACAACTTGCATCCAGAAGTTGTAAATGCTCCAACACTGGAAGTTTTTAAGAAGAGATTGGATAACCATTTGTCTGAAATAGTATAGGGTTTCCTACCTAAGCAGGGGGTTGGACTAGAAGACCTCCAAGGTCCCTTCCAACTCTGTTATTCTATTCTATTCTCAATTCAGAAGTCAGAAATGAGGAAATAGCTTTGCAACATTTGAAACAGCTTCATTTGTTTCTATTTAAATCTGCATCTCTTACAACTGATTTAGAAGCATTCAACTCCAATTTTTATAGTAAAATATATTTGAAAAAAATGTACATCTCAGGTTGAAAAAGTACTTGACTATGCATTATTATATGTAAGTTTTTGATAAAAATGTGAATTAAAAAATTTTCTGGAAATTTTAACTAAGTAAATTATTATAATTTTAATTAACACATTTGTCCCAATATTTACAGTGTGCATAAGTATTTGAGCCACATTATTTAATATGAAGGCTGTTGAAGCATCAGTTCTCAACTAAACAGAATGTCATGGAAATTCACAATTCTCTTAATATAACCACCCATACATGTGCGCAGTTCCTGTATTTTCTAATTAAAATCCCCAGTTGGTGTAATTTGGAAATATTCTACTTTCATCTGAGCATTACTGTAATTCAGCCTTTATATTGTTCTTCATATTTATGGGCATACTCCATGTTAATCAGTTACCAATTTCACAGAAACAAAATTAAATAATATTTGGAATTAAAAGTAGAATTAGGACAAGTAAACATCTTAGTCACCAGCACCCATTTTATAAAATATATTTGTCTCTAAGAATCTATAATTAAAGTCTGCATTATACCAATATGGGTTCATACAGGAAAATCAAAATGTACTATTACAAATAAATAAGATGCCAAAATTATATTTTGAAGAGATCTAATGAGGACCAAAATAGTTTACTTAATCAATACTGAACTAATTAGATTTGTCTATTTGTTGAAAAAGTTTTTTGAAAGAACAGAAGCTAATATTAGCAACTTTTCTATATTAATTGTGGCCTTAATATTGAAAAAAACCTAACACAAGCTTATTTGGTTTTTTTATATGAAGTATCTTTAATCGAATTTAAGAGTCCATATCACTTCATTTTCTAAGGAGTTTCACAAGTAAAACTACCCAACTCTGTATAAAAATGGAATCTTAAACAGGAGCAGGTTAATACATCAGCAAATTGTAGTTAAGGGCAGCAAAATGACTTTTCTGTATCATTATGGTAACAGAAACAGTTGCCTATGTCAGCACTTCCGAACATTTAATGAGCTGAGCTGAAAACAATATGAACATGATAATAGAAAACTTTAGTTCTTGTCAGAGACTATAAGCTTAAATCAACAACTAATTCTGGACTAATTCTATCCAGTTTTGCTTTTAGATTATAGTATTTTAGATTTCAAGAATTCAGTCATAATATATTTATGTCTATAATATTTTGTGATAGAAAACAGAATGAAATTATTGCAAAATTATAATATATTAGTTGTTAGCCAGGTTTGATGTTATTTCACTTTAGAACAAATGATCAATATATATTCAGTTCCTTTACTTCACTTCAATTCAACCAAAGTTGAATTGCCAAGGTATCTATTAAAGAGCCATACAAAATAAAACAAAACCAAAAAAACAAGCAAAGAGCAGATCTTTCAATATAGACGAAGTTTCATTGCATTTTGCTGCACTGCATACTCTACATGTATAAAACTATAAAAAATAGAGTAATCTGTAACAGCAAAAGTTATAAGCAGCCTTCATATTATAGTTTGTTTGCAGTGCAACAGTGCAGATCAGTATATACACATGCACATTCCTAGTGCCAGCTGCTGCTTCTGCTGTTCCCATAGAAACAATTAAACAAGTTGTGAAGATCACACTGCTGATCACAAGCTGTCAAAGCTTAAATAATTATAAAAACTGGCAAAAGAAAAGAATAGCTTAACTGCAACAGTGCCATGAAATTTATTATTAATTGGGCACTTAAATTTAAAAATGAATCATAATCACAACTGCACGTTATGTCAAAATGTTTTTAAAACACAAAAATAATTTTTTTTCATACAATCCTAGACAATTTTCAAACAGAATTAAATAAACACAAAAGTTGCAATACTCAGGTAGAGCAAAACTTTCCTGGTTATATGTGAAATGTAGTAAATTTGGATTTAGCAACAGTACTCGGAAAATTATTTTGAGACTCTTAATATTTCATCTTGGAGGATAAAAGTGTTTAGAACTTGTTAAATCTACTTCACAAGGTGGAAGGTAAAATTAGAAGCCACCATATTTGAAATCTCTTTAAACCTTTGCCAAGATTATACTCGCAGTTACATTTATGTCTGAACAACTGCATTCCGTCTTTCAAAAACAATTCTGAAGTCAGTATAATATGCTATAATTTCAGAGCACATACACCTAAAATTATTCTTCATGTATAATAAATACTGAAGAACCCATTGGTTCCACCTCTACAGCAATTCAATTCAAATACCATGCTGAATAAAAGTTTAAAGAAAAATCTTGTAATTGGAAACAAGAACTGACATATAAAGTATTGAAATAAAGCATCTTTAATTCACTTACTATTCCATTTAATAGTTTGACAAAACAAATGTTATTTGTTAGGGAACAACTTACATCAATAACTTGGTAATTATTTGGAGTCCCACCTTCTGGCTTCTTTATTTTACTCAGCTTATTAGGAAAATAGTTTCCTTATAACTGGGCCTGCTCTTTTCTTTGTTTTGTAAAACTACCTTAAACATTAAACAAGGTGGGAAGTATTGACTATCTAACATTCCTTTCTGTGATCTCACCTAAATTACACATTGATTTTTTTTTAAAGATACCTCTGCACAGATAAATAACTAGTGAGATTACATTCTGGCAAAGCAATGCCAACTACTGTATAACTTTGGCAAGGTACTAGTATACGGTACAGCAGTAATTACAGAAGTGATAAGAACTCAAAGCTTACCATCTGTTTTACATAGATAATTTTCAACCACCTCTTCTGATTTGTTATGCATGTGCTTCCCCCCCCTAAAGATCTGATATTTTAACAAACTATTTCTGCTATTATTATGAAACTTACTCAATGTCACAATATATACTGCATCAATAAGCAATACAAAATATGCACTTCTGAAAGAGTTAAGTTATAAAAGTTGAACTTGGGATACAAATAAAACAAAAGAAAAATGTAATACCGGAACATAAACAGTACTCTGTTGGATCAATCTGCAATTTCCCACTACTTTTAGATAACCCATTCTGCTGCACTAATATCTAATCTTATTTTCAAAGCAGAAAGCAAAGTCCTAACAAAGTAAGTAGAAACTAATTGTGCCATCACTTCTGCATTTCAATTCCACTTTGTACAGAAAGATCAGAAGTGAAGGGGTTCGTTTAAGTGATTTCCCACAAATTCTTAAGTCCTTCTGTTTGCCTAGTATCTCTCTCTCTCATTTCATGTAGGAAGACATGAGGAACAATGGCTCTTTTTCCTCCTGCATAGCAAAATTGATGTCAACAACGTGGGAAGCTTCTTTCTTTTAAACCCTCTCCTCTTCAGACTGGGTAGGAAGCTGAAGCCAGACACTGAACCAAATCCAATTACTCATCCCTATTTAAATTTATGGGTAACAAGCCATCACCCACCTATGACCCTAAAACAGATTCCCACAAATGCTCTTCAAACCCTCACTACCTCAACTTCCAGACTGCAAGGAATGTTATAATATTGAGGAACAAATTGCTCTAGCTGCATGCATACTGGTGATGCAGTTTAGTACTACTGGTTTTCTGTAACTCTGTCAATTGACAGTGCTGCCTGAAAATACTGTAAAGCTGTTATCACTGTAGCACTTATAGAAGGCTATATGGGAATATTATGATATTGGGAAAGAGGGCATAACTATGACTAGAGAGGAAGCTCAAGATGTGCAAGTATAAATATGCATATAAATTTCAATCTCACAAGCTGGAATTGCATGGGACACACTTGGCCAAAAGTACAATCATTGTCATGTTTATTATTAACTGGTTGTGCAGGTGTTTATTGATATAGATATATTCTAGTTTGATAAATTTTACACACATTGATGTTTTTTTTTAAAAAAGCACTGAATACATGGACCAACACATCTCCACATTAGCCAGTGTTTTAATTCAAATTTCTATTGAATTATTTCAAGTTGAGAGACACTATTTATATTTTAATGTATATCTGTATTTTTTATTTAAATTATTACAGACCCAATGTATTCTGTGACCTACTCTAAAGCCACTATAGAATTAATTTGTCAAAAACAAATATTTAATCTTAAATATAGAATACCATCCAGAGTAAATCAATTTAATTAAAATATTTACATACTGACTTTTCTTTTCATCTCTAAAGCAATTACTGAATCAAATACAGAACAAAATATACTGTCATAAACCTGAAAGAAAAATAGCAACAATATTACAGCTAGCAAGAGGTTTCAAATGAATAATTTTATTTGTCTAATACATACATGTATAAACATATATACATACCTATACATTTACACACACACACACACGACTTTTGCTTCTTAAATGCCATTTCTTGACACCATGTTAAAAACTGACAGGCTTTCAGAGAAAATTCTCAATATATGGAAATATTTAACTGAAAGAAACTAAAAAAAATCTGACTAATCAAGTTTCAATGCTTGGGGAACTCCAAAAAATGCACTTCAAATAATGATATACAAATTCATAACTTACTGCTTACCAAGTAGTCCTCAATTTATGACCATAATGGAGCCCAAAATGTATGTTGCTAAGTGAGACAGTTAAGTGAGTTTTGCCTCATTTTACAACCTTTTTTACCACAGTTGTTAAGTGAATCACTAGTGTTAAGTTAGTAATGCAGATGTTAAGTGAATTTGGCTTCCCCATAGTTTTTTCTTGTTAGAAGGTAGCAAAAGATGATCATATGACTCAGGGGCGGGTTGCTTCCTTACCGGTGCTGGTGTGTTGTGCGCGCATCTCCACATTTCGGCCCCGCGCATGCTCGCTACGCATGCGCGCCCCTTGCACGATTTTGTTTCTGCGCATGCGCGGAAGCAAAATCGCGCCGAAATCTTGCGAGGGGACGCGTGTGAGATTTTGCTTCCGCGCATGCGCAGAAGCAAAATCGCCCAAAAATTCACCGAAAAGGATGGTGACACACACGACAGACCAGCAGAGAGGCTCCGGAGTGGTCACGCGCAAATTGCGCAATCGGACACTTTCTACCGGAGCTACGCATTGGATAGCTCCGGCAGGAACCCACCTCTGTGCAGAACCAGACAGTTATAGAGGTGCAGATGACAGACTCAATAATTCCTCTGTAGAACTGTAACAGCAGCTCCTTGGGCAGTTTGAGCTTCTTGAGTTGGCGCACAAAGAACATTCTTTGTTGTGCTTTTTTGATGACGTTTTTAATGTTAGGTGACCATTTTAGGTCTTGAGATATGATAGAACCTAGAAATTTGAAGGTCTCTACTGTTGATACTGTGTTGTCTAGTATTGTAAGAGGTGGTAGAATGGGAGGGTTTCTCCTAAAGTCTACCACCATTTCTACGGTTTTGAGTGTGTTCAGTTCCGGCAGGAACCCACCTCTGATATGACTCCTGGGACATTGTAACTGTTATGAATATGAGCTAATTGCCAAGTGTCTGAATTTTGCTCATGAATATGCATGAGGATGCTGCAACAGTGTGAAAAATGGTCATAAGTCATTTTTTTCAATGATGTGTAACTTTAAATGGTCACTAAAAATATGGTTGTCGAGGACTACCTGCAATTATGTTAAAATAAAAGTGCCTAATACAGGGAAAAAGTGAAAAGAAGCCCACCAGCAGCAAGGTGGATATATTCAATTATAGTGGTGATGAATGCATCATTGGAAGACCACGTTAGGGATAAAGTGTCATGGAGAAAATCTATGTGGTCATTGGGAGTTGAAGGCAGCTTGATGGCAAATAATAAATTAATCAGCCTTTTCATTACAAACATGAATTTCTGGTTATAAATGAAGAAACCGAAAGAACACCCTGGAAATCAAGTAATCATTTCTGAAACGCAAGATTTAAGGAAATTATTTCATCTGATATGCAAAGAGAATGTTAGCTATTCTGAAAACCATGCATAGTAGAGAATGACTTGAAACATAAAAAGCACTACACTAATCTTTCTGGGTTGTATTACAGCAGGGCTGTCAAACTCACGGCCCGGGGGCCGGATGCGTCACACACTGGCCATGCCCACACCCAGTTTAGCAACGGAGAAAAAGTCACAATACATCACGTGATGCCGTGAGTTTGACACCCGTATTACAGGATGCAAATATAGGACAGGGTTTGCACAGAACACATTAGAGTCCCAAGACTGATCGAAACCGAAAGAATAAGTGATTTGAAACTTCGTGTGCTGTGCATATTCTTACACGGTTTTCTTTCTTCACTAAAATACCTGGAATGGAATGAAAATAACTAACAGGTTTATCTTCTAACCATAGGAAATCATTTATCAGGAAGATTTTAAACACATTTAGGTTTTGCTCAGTAAGGGTTTAATAACGTTGAATGACTCTTGCATTAAAACATAAACTTGCCCTTAGATAGAGTTCAACCTCTAAATGTTACATCGACATAACATGCAATTTTCCTGCTAACAGTGTGGAAGTGACTTCAATTACTTTCTTCAACTTTGCAGCTATAATCTACAGCCCTGCTATTTCCCTTAGGCTCCCATCCCAGTGCTAAATAGACCTGACCTTATTAATTCATACCCAAATATCAAAGGGAAATTAATGGAAGATTTTAGATACCAACTTTATATCAAAATTCTTGCCATAGGTTAATAGATGTTTCAAGGCTTTAAAGACATAAATATTTAAAATTTTAAGAATCATTAAATGTTTGCTTAAGGTAAGATTCCCAGCAAGTACCCTTTAATTCTATTTAAAATCAACAAAACTTTTTATTGTTCTATAATTTGCACATTATTTTTTCAAAGAGCAAATGCCCTGGCCACCAAACAATAAGAGAGGTAAGTGAGCACCTGTCTACCCTAGACGAGTTCAAATCACCAAGACCCGATGGATTACACCCCAAGGTTCTGAAGGAACTGGCAGATGTGATCTCAGAACCACTGAACTATCTCTTTCAAAGATCCTGGAGCACCGGGAAACTGCCAGAGGACTGGAAAAGAGCTGATGTAGTTCCCATATTCAAAAGAGAAAAAAAATGATCCAGGAAACTACAGACCCATCAGCCTGACCTCAGTACCAGGGAAGATTCTGGAAAAGATAATCAAACAACGAATCAGAGAACAGCTAGAAGCAAACAAAGTAATAACATGGGTTTGTCAAAAACAGATCATGCCAGACTAATCTTATTGCATTCTTTGACAAAGTGACAAAACTAGTGGACCAGAGGAATGCTGTCGATATAATTTACTTGGACTTCAGTAAGGCATTTGACAAAGTAGACCATAACCTATTACTTGATAAAACAGAAAAATGTGGGTTAGACAGCATCACCACCAGATGGATTCGTAACTGGCTGGCCAACTGCACTCAACATGTAGTGCTCAATGGAACTGCATCTACATGGAGGGAGGGATGCAGTAGAGTACCCCAAGGCTCTGTTTTAAGCCCAGTACTCTTCAACATCTTCATCAATGACTTGGACGAGGGGATAGATGGGGAACTCATCAAATTTGCAGACGACGCCAAGCTGGCAGGAATGGCCAACACTCTAGAACAGTGGTTCCCAACCTTTCTAATGCCGCGACCCCTTAATATAGTTCCTCATGTTGTGGTGACCCCCAACCATAAAATTATTTTCGTTGCTACTTCATAACTGTAATTTTGCTACTGTTATGAATCGTAATGTAAATATCTAATATGCAGGATGTATTTTCATTGTTACAAATTGAACATAATTAAAGCCTAGCGATTAATCACAAAAACAATATGTAATTATGCCAGATCAGAAATTCTCGGGCCAGTCTTTGCAAGAGCACAAGGAATATCATCTTCCACAACAAATCTACTTCTGTATTTAGACTTCATAACCAACAAGTGTACAGCAATATTTCTCAATCTCAGCAACTCAACAAACGCCTCTCGCCGAATGGTACTTCTCCCGACCAATCGGAGGGCTTGGGCGAGTTGAGCCGATATGGCCAGGGTTGTGGCAGTGGGGGGGGAGCTGAGGATGCCGGGGCGACCCCTGGGAAATGGTCCTTCGACCCCCAAAGGGGTCCCGACCCCCAGGTTGGGAACCGCTGCTCTAGAAGATAGGCTTAAGACACAGAAGGATCTTGACAGACTTGAACATTGGGTGCTATCTAACAAAATGAAATTCAATGGGGGAAAAAGTAAGGTTCTACATTTAGGCAAAAAAACCAAAATGCACAGGTACAGTATATGTGGAACCGTGCTCAATAGTGGTGTCTGTGAGAGGGATCTTGGAGTCCTAGTGGACAATCTCTTAAATATGAGCCAGCAGTGTGCTGTAGCTGCCAAAAAAAGCCAACACAGTTTTAGGCTGCATAAACAGAGGGATAGAATCAAGATCACGGAAAGTGTTAATAGCACTTTATAATGCCTTGGTAAGGCCACACTTGGAATACTGCATCCAATTTTGGTCGCCACGATGTAAAAAAAGATGTGGTGACTCTAGAAAGAGTGCAGAGAAGAGCAACAAAGATGATTAGGGGACTCAAGGATAAAACACATAAAGAACAGTTGCTAGAATTGGATATGTCTAGCCTTATGAAAAGGACTAGGGGTGACATGATAGCAGTGTTCCGATATCTCGGGGGTTGCCACAAAGAAGAGGGAGTTAAACTATTCTCCAAAGCACCTGAGGGTAGAACAAGAAGCAATGGGTGGAAACTAATCAAGGAGAGAAGCAACTCAGAACTAAGGAGAAATGTCCTGACAGTTAGAACAATTAATCAGTGGAACAACTTGCCTCCAGAAGTAGTAAATGCTCCAACACTGGAAGTTTTTAAGAAGAGATTAGACAACCATTTGTCTGAAGTGGTGTAGGGTTTCCTGCCTAAGCAGGGGGTTGGACTAGAAGACCTCTTCTAGTCCCTTCCAACTCTGTTATTCTATTCTATTCATTTGAAGTTGCAACGGCCTTGAAAAAAGTGACTTATGACCATTTTTCACACCTACGAACTTTGCATTGCTTAGTGACAACAATTCCAGTCCCAATTGCCAATGTTAATTGAGGATTTCCTACACTTGTTGAAGGGCTGCTAAGGTTTGTTGGGATTATGACCATTATGATCTAGCCAACTACAATCAAGAAACAACCAAATGAAACACAAAATATAGTATGTGTAAAAGAAAAAGGGGAAAAAAGAGGGAGACAGGGTGAATGAAAAGAAAAAGAGGAAAAGATTATAGAATATATTAAGTTAAGAGAACCTAGATCAGTGGTTCCCAACCTTTTTTTGGCCATGCCCCACCTAAGCATGTCTAAAATCCTGATGCCCCCCCCCTTGACATATAATTCTTACTATTCAAAAAGTGAACTCCTACTCACACGGAGGAAGCCTAAAAGGCCATTAACTTGGTTTAAACAAAGTTCCAAAGAACATGGCATCCATGAAAGAGAAAAATAAAAGAACGAAAGACAGTAGAAGTACTGAGGAACTTAAAAAATAATAGTATGAAGGGATATGAAAAAACAGCAAATAGTTTCAAAACATAATAGAGAACTGAAATGCATAATTTTAATGAAACCTTTTTCTGTAATACTTTGATCATATTAATTACTATACATATTAAATTAAAGGTACCTAACGAATTCAAAATACAATTTGAGCTCATCTCAAGATCATATTTACAACGCAATCCTATGCATGTCTACTCAGAAGTAAGTACCATTGTCTTCAATGGGGCTTACTCCGGGGAAAATGTTGTAGGATTGCAGCTTTAGTCTATTTAAGTTAGTGAGATCCTTGTGCTTGATGCCTGCTGCAGAGAGATTTTATATTAGACTCCAATTTAGTCAGCTTCATTCTCAAGTCTCCTCGTTCAGTGATATCTAGTCGATTTCTTTTCTTCAGTAGCAAATCATTTACAGCACTAAAGCCACATTTAGCTAAATATGAAGATGGGAACGGTAACAGCAGTTTTCTTGCAAAGTAGGTTGAATTTGGGTATTTAGTTTCAGTCTCATCACAAAGCCATGCCATCGCTCCTTTTATATTGAATAAAGTTTTAAGTGACTCATCATTTTGCATTTCTGAGAGTTCTTCTTGGTACTGCATTGAAACATCAGATAGATCCACCAGCACAGGCTGCACTACCCATGTTGGAAAATCAATTTGTTTTAAATCAGAAAATCTTTCAAATCAGAGGCCAATATTTTCAGATGATCCACAATGACAAGTACAGCAGCATCAGTCACCTCACATTTTTTAGTCAATGAAACATGTCAACATTTTTGTCAGAAATATGTTTTTGACATATCTCTATAAATGTAATGAAGTCAAATATCTTCACCTTTGCATCAAAAAGAGTTGTTCCTTGAAGTTGTTTATTCAACATATTCAGTCTTTCAAAGATATCTGTTAAATAACTTACAAATGCTTTACCATAAACGGTTAGCACAGTGATGGCGAACCCGTGGCACGTGTGCCACAGGTGGCATGCGGAGCCATACCGGAGGGCACACGAGGCGTTGCCCTATGTCAGCTGCAGCGCACATGCGCGCGCTGGAGAACTGATTTTCGGGGTTGGGGAAGGCCGTTTCGCCCTCCGGAGGCTTCAGGGAAGCTTCCTGAAGCCCCAGAGTATGAAAAACGGCACAACGGGCAAACCGGAAGTTCAGAAAAACTGACTTCCGGTTTGCCTGTTGTGTCTCTGGAATGCGAAAAACAGCACAACAGGCAAACCAGAAGTCCGTTTTTCTGAACTTCCGGTTTGCCCGTTGGGCCGTTTTCACCGTCCCAGGCTTCAATGAGGCCTGTGCGCATGCGTGGGGGTTGTACACATGCGCAGGGGGCAGCGCGAGTGTGTGTGCACACACATGCGTGGGGAAATGGGTTTGGGCATGTGCGCACGCGCTAACGCACGCACACACACCCTTTTGGCACGCGAACCAAAAAAGGTTCGCCATCACTGGGTTAGCAGGTGCTTCATTTCAGGCTTGTCACTTAAAAAGTCACTAAGAACATCAAATAGTTCCATGAATCTTTTCACACAATTTTCCTTTGAGAGCCACCTTACCTCAGTGTGAAGTACAAGTTTCACATGGTCTGCATTTTTATCTTCACAAAATTGCTTGAAGAGACACTCACGTTTGGCATTTGATAGCACGGATACATTTTATAACTGACTTTAGTACCTCATTAAGAACAGGAGAAATATTTTTAGACACGAAGTTCTCTCTATGAATAACAAAGTGCACAAGAAGCATTTCTGGATTCTCTTCTTTCATCAATTTTAAGCAGCCATTTTTCTTGCCCATCATAACAGGAGCACCATCTGCAGCACAAGATGTTATGTTTTCCATTGATATATTATTGACATCTAAGTAATTTTTTAGCTATATATATATATTATATATATTGTATGTATGTATGTATGTATGTATGTATGTATGTATGTATGTATGTATGTATGTATGTATGTATCAGTAGCGGTTGTGGTGGTCTCTAATGATTTGCAGAATAACATTTCTTAAGCAAATTCATCTTTATCAATATATCTTGCATAGATTAGCAATACGGCCTCGTCTTTCAGAGTTGATTCATCCATTTGTACTGAGAATTTTCTTGATTTCAGCTTTTCAACAAGTTGTGTTTCAATATCTTCACTCATTTCATCTATTCTTCTGCTAACAGTATTGTTACTGAGTGGCATGGCTTTCACATCTTTGTCATCTTTTTCCAGAACTGTTTTAAGAAATGCTGATATTGATGGTTTAATTAAATGCTGCCCTATAGTATGATTTTTTCCAGATTTAGCAATGAGTAAAGAAATTTCATAACTAGCCTCAAGAGTACGACTGACAGTAACAGTTTGTGATCTTTTTTCTCCATTAAATACTTGAAGTAATTTAAATCTGAATTTACATACACACTATGTTTCGCCTTCAAATGCGCCTCAAGACGACCTCGTTTCATTGATTCGTTGGTCAAGCATTGTTGGCAAAAGAGGCAGAAAGGTGACCGTTCATCATGGATAGCGGGTATGAAGCCAAGTTTTAAATATTCTTGTGAATACTGATGAACTGTTTTCTTGCTTGCACTACTCATTTTATGCATAGGGTTTGTGATTAAAAGAAATAAATGTGAAAAAAACTTATGAAGTGATGCAAATTATTAAAAGAAATAACTATTAAATGAAGATGGCGCAGAGAGAGGGAAATTTAAAAAACATTCTTAGCTTATTTTATGAATAATAAGATTGCCATGAATGAAAGGGGGGTTGAAACCTATGACCCCCCTACTCACCCACTCGGTTTGAACCTGCAACTTAGTGGGAAAATGCTTTGGTAGTTCAGTACGTGGAGGTGAATCACACAGGCCTGGCAAGGCCTATGCATGCGGGGCCCAGACCCAGATTGCTCTGAGAGGAAAAGTCTTGTAAAACACAGCCTGGGAAAACACAGACTAAAAATAATTGTAAATCTAACAATTTCTTACTTAAACTTGGGTCCTGGTTCTGTATCCTCGCTGCTGGGCTTCCCACAGCAGCCATCCACTCTGTCTCCCCACAGAGCAGCTCTCCCAGCAAAGCCCACAGGAAAGAGAGAGAGAGAGAGAGAGAGAGAGAGACTCTGCCAGTCCCATGATCCTTAGTGGGAACACATCTGATTGGCTGGCATTTGTTCCCTCCTCCCCCCAGCTGGGATATCCTTTTCAGACCAAGCCCTAGGACACTGATGGCGAACCTTTTTTTCCTCGGGTGCCAAAAGCATGCACGTGCACGCTATTGCGCACGTGAGTGCCCACACCCATAATGCAATGCCCCCTGCCCCCCTGCGCATGCACGTGTGATCCCCCCATGCTGCCCCACCCCTGTGCATGCGTGCACGATCCCCCCACTCCCCCATTTCCCGACTTCGGGTGGGCCCGGTAGGCCCATTTTTTGCCCTCCCCAGGCTCAAGAGGTTTTCTTGTAGCGTGGGGAGGGCGAAAATGGCTTCCCCGCCTCCCAGAGGCCCTCCAGAGGCCGCAAAAGCCCTCCCAGAGCCTCTGTGAAAGCCAAAAATCAGCTGGCCGTCGCGCACATGCGCACTGGAGCAGAGTTAGGGCAACAGCTCGCGTGCTGGCAGATATGGCTCTGCGTGCCACCTGTGGCACCCGTGCCATAGGTTCGCCATCACTGCCCTAGGAAATGCACTTTAACAAAGTCAACAATAGGTAAATGAAACACAGCTGTTTCATCACAAATATATAAGAACAATTAGCCGACTTTCAAAAATTCATTTAATAGCTCATTTCCGAATTGCCCCAATTACAAATCAAATTGCCCCCTTGTGGGGCGTGGGCCCCACTTTCTGAACCACTGACCTAGATAGATAAAGTTCAGTGTCACCTCAATGGAGGAATTGTTTGTTTGATCATAGCTCTGACACAGAACTGCACTGTATTATCTGCAATCTCCTGGTCCATCAGCAAGAAACTAAGATAATCAAACCTCTGACCTGCCCAGGCATTATATTATACAATACTATTAAGAGAACAAATTCAAACCAATCTTACAAATTGGCTTTTTCTTAGTTTATTACTTCATCTTTAGAAGAGACCTTAGTCTTATAAGTGTTCATTCCACGTTTACATGTAAAGGAACAAGTTCCTTAGATAAATAAACTTAGTCAACCAAATACTGTTCCAAGAGTTAAGAAATCAATAATCGTTTTCATCATTCATGTGGGAAAAGAGCAACTGAGCAAAGTGCAAATACTAACAGCTTGCGCTGACAACTCTACTTTTAAATCGGCTACTCTTTTTACAGTATTAGCAGAATTATAAGTTAGTCCTGTTAAGAGTAGAGTGAATTCATATATAAAGAAATTAAAAAGGAATTGCTTAGAACTGATAATACTGAAACAAATTGGGCTATCCATCCCAAAGTATGGAAATTCATGGTCCTCTAAATGTGACTAAACTGTAAATCAAACAGGGAATTAGTGCTGAGTCGTTGCGCAGGTACAAGAGTTTTGGGGCTGAAACCCCTAAGACCTATGAGTCCTTATCTGTTTGTCCCTAAGAGAAGGCAAGGAGGGAGATTCTTGTACTATAGGCAGAATATCCTTATTTTGGGGGAAACTATTCCACAAGAATAGGGTAGCTGAGAAAGATCACTTTTAGATTTCTTGATACCGTTTCCCCCAAAATAAAACATCCCCTAATAAGCCCAATCGGGCTTTTGAGTGCATGGCAATAAGACCAAGCGCTTATTTCAGGGTTCAACAAAATATAAGACAGGGTCTTATTTTCGGGGAAACACGGTACTAGCATTTCCTTGCCCAGGTATACCTCAGGAAACTGAACAGGCAGATGGTTTAAGCAATCTTGCAGGTAATCTGGTCCTAAGCCAGAAGCATAAAAAATGAAGAGAAAATCAGTACCGTGAATTGTATTGAGAAGCCAACTGGTACCGGTAATAAGTCCAGCTTCTATAGTGGAAGTATTGAGAGAACAAAAAAGAAACTAACATCCTTACTGTCTGGGTTGTTGCATTCTGAATCAATAAAGTATCTTTTACTATTGGGTGAAGGTGCTGGAACGTATTGTTCAGCAAGACCAGAAAGGCTTGTATATTGTTCAACTTGGTCTACAAAAACACTATCCAACTTAATGAAATAAAATGCAGGTCATTCCCAGAGCTTTTACAGTATTAAGAATAGATTAATGAATTCTATCCCTAGTTTTTCAGTAGTTTATTATCAGATACGTGAATGTAACATTTATTAACACTTTTTCCAGCTTCTATTACGACTTAGAATTTTGTTAACTGAAGTTAACATTATCACCATAAATTATATTAATATTGCCCTTAGAACTTCCAAGTACTACTGTATGTAATTTTCAAAACGCACATTTGATTTATGGACATGCACTTGTTCTGGCCCTTATTGTGAAACAGCTGAGACATGACCTGAATATGGAGAATATTAACATCTTCCTCTGACATAGTCAGATCACTTTCACTTCAGATTACAGATCGTGGAAACCCTAGATATCTGCAAAAGAAGTACCGGTAAACTTGTCAGTTTAGTACTGTTACTTGTCTAGTTGATCTACAGAACACAAAAATAACCAGAAGATTGGGTGAGATTGCTCCAGCCAGCTTTCTGTCCACTTCCATGTGACTTCTTGGATTACCAAAGAGCTAAGAGAAATGAAGTGTCTGAAAAGATATTCAGAGCAATGAATACAGCAAAGGCTCCCATTTATATATATACACACACATATATTACACAGAAGTACACATACATACACTATATTTATAATCATGGATTTATAAGGAAAAATATCCACTGCTAACAATCAAGTTGATGAAAAGAACATTGGGCAAACATTAATTGTGTATAAATGCAAATACACAAAGAATGACTTATGACAGCAAAGAGTTTAACAGGTCTTTATGTTTTTTTTAGCTGAATACACGCCAGTTGCCTTGAATGTCTTTTAAAATTCTGTTTGCATAATTTCTTTTTCAGCAGCATTTTTCCCGTATGGAGATTAGAAAATAGATCTTAACCTGGAAAAGTTGCCAATCTTCAAATATTGGCAATTATGTTATGTATCACAGGAAAAGCATATTTATGTATCTGGATCTAAGGCATTTGGCTTGGCTGGAAAACACAAATATACCCTGTAGTAAGTGGTGCCAAGGGAGTTTGTCTTTTGTCTCAAGTTCTCTGAACACACAAATATAAACAAGTCAGCTAGCCTACTTCAAGACTGAGAAAATCACAGTGATTAGAAATGCCTAACCCCATTTAGGAATTCCTCCTACTCTTTTCCCGTAAAGTCTCTCATCCCCAAGAATATGTCTTGAGTGGTACTACTGATAAACAAAACTCACTTTCGGTTATTTTTACAATTACTTTAAAAGTGTATTTCTTCAAGGTTTGTCTCAGTGTTAGACCTGGACCATATATTCCTTGGTTTATTATCTTCTATTGGAATACAGATATTTAATTTACAACCACAATGAAGACTGGGAAATTCATTGTTAGGGGATGCAGTTGTTGAGTTAGGCATCCAATTTTACCACTTTTTGTCATGGTTGGTAAGTGAGACAAGTGAGACATCACTTGATCACAATTTGAGATTTTCCCTGTCAGCTTCCCCATTGACTTTGTTGTCAGAAACCAGCTGGGAAGGTTGCAAATGGCAATCATGTGGTCCAAGGATGCATCAAGTGTCATAAATGTGCTCAGATCATGATCATGTGACTGTGGGAATGCTACAAAGGTCATAAATATGAGGATTGGTCATGTCACTGTTTTCAGCCCTGTTGTAACTTTGAACAGTCACTAAACAAATGATCATAAAGCGAGACTATCTGCATGGTATATTCCAACAGAATTACATGATCTTTTATTGGATTCCTTGATTTAAAATGAAATTTAAACAACTAAAAACAAAAAAAAATACTAGTAATTTGACTAGAAGTCTTGGAATGCATTACTATAAATATATAACTGTGAAAACATTAAGCATACTGTTATGAGTTTTTATATGCATTTCCAGGTTAGTGGACTCCAAACCTCCAAGAAAAGCCAACACAACCCTACCTGGCCTCCAGGCAACACACCTACAAATACTCAAAGGCTTGTACTCACTGTTTACTATACCACTCTTCTCCTAGTCTACTACAACTCCTGTTCCTCCACTACTACTACTTTTTGTGAGCCCTAGTTCAGGAGAACAGTAACAGTAAATTTGCCTTAGGTTGCTTTAGACTGTTTTAGTTTCAGTTTAGTTTTTTTAATTTTAGTTTCCATCTCACATCAACACCCCCCACCCCCAGCTGCCTCTCTACTCAGCTTTTACAGCCACAGGTTGCTGGCTGGCTAGGGAGAAGTCTACCCAGGTGCTAGCCATTTTCCCCTCACGCACACACTTAGGTGATTTCTGAATAAATGCTTATTCTATTACAAAGGAATAGAAAATTCCAGAATCATTCAGTTAATATGCCATTAAAATTGATATTATTTGAAAATGGAAGAAGCGCAAATATAAAGTTAATTAAAATAACGAATAAGGATGGGTAATAAAGGATGGCTTCAAGGAAAAGTCGTGAATTGAAGATTCAGTTGTATAGATACTAAAACTATTTTAAAGTTTATCAAGAATTTGTTATAATTAAAAGCCATTAGACAACACAATTATGTTTATGAAAGAAAGCCAATAATTCCCTCAACACTATAATCAGAAAACATATTAACAACACTATCAAATATGGCTTCTACAGCATAACCTGATGAAGTTTTATAAATTTCACAAATCAGTGAACATCTGTCCTCTTACAATTCCTTATTGCCAGCAAAAACATTTTAATCATTAATTCCAAACCCAAGAATATAAATGCTCAACAATGCTAGTAATAACCTAATGCAGGAACATAAAAATTCAATCAATATAGTGCAATCAAACTTTACACAGATATCAAATCCAAAAACACTACTTTTCTTTGAAGTTTCCATGCTGATTGTGAAAACACCTACTTTAAAAGATAGCTTATCACTTCAATTTCCTATAATACATGGTAACCATAACATCTCAGTCAGAATGCACAATTATCCCTTGCTTTGTATTTGGATTGGAGTTACTAATGCTGCAATGAATGCAAAATTTAGAAAATGTACTGTTTCAGAGAGCCTAGATGAAAATGAAGAAAATATTTAACACAGTAACAGGGATACAAATATGAAGGATATTGCTGAAAGAAAACCAGTGTTAAGCCTATTAACACTGTTTCTATTTAAACCTAAACAATAACTACTTGTACAGCTGCAAGCAGTACTAGTTGGCTTCTCTAATACTAACTCATATTAAGTATCATTAACTGGAATAAATTTTCTGAGTAGTTAATATTTCTTGAAGAGACAAGTTTAAAAATTCCCTGTATTTATGTAACTCAAGTAATTACTCAGTTTATCACCATGATGTTCAGAAACTGCTGGTAGAAGAAGTACCTAAGCAAACTAGCACATTTTATTTAGCATATCTTCAAACTGTGATCCTAGTTTGTTGCTTTTCTAAAAAAGAACCAATCTAAGGTTGTGGTTCTAATTCTGTTTTATTATGAGAAAAATAATCTAAGAAACCCAATAAAACAAAGCATTAAACAAGCCAGAGAAAATTCCAAGTTATTTTTAGCAGTTTCAGCTGACAATTCTGGCTTATGATGTACAAACCAGTTCTGGCTTATGATGTACAAACCAGAGTATTCTATGTCTGCCTAATTTCACATATGAAATTAAATGCATAACTTTTTACTATTTGAACAATGATTCAATGATAATTCATATTGCTATGACAACCATATTGGTTAACTATCCAAGATTCACGGGCAACTCCTAAAGGGAGCTATTAAAAGTTTTGTCAAGCATTTATATTCAGTTTTGTTCAAAAAATTTTAAAGGGTAAAAATAGAAATCTGGATTTTCATCATAGTGCGTGTATCTATTGGCATTCCCTTTTTATTTTACATAGTCCCCAAAAAGTCATCTTTAAATGGGAGGGTCCTTTAATCAAGAAAGAAAGGAACCACTTTTTTTTATGCCAGTGTCATCATTCTTGTGCTTACTGCATTCAGCTGAGAAACTCAGAATTGAACCAACCATTAAACTTTTTTGAGCTTTGGGGTAAACCCTCCCCCCCCCCCAAATAGCACTAGCAAGAGAGTTCAAAACTATATTCCCTCTCTAGAAAAGTCCTGTCCATTTCTATGAACGGTAGTGAAGGAGGTTAGAAGATGTCACACCTGGGGAAGGAAGACAAAGTTGACATATTGCAATAGCCGAGAATAAACCACATGCCAATCATAAGGGAAGCGAGGAAGAAGAAAAAACACGGATAAAAATCCGATTCGGTTAAGTGCCACAAACACACAGAAGGACAGGAGAAGATCAGAAGACAATAGTGGCTATTTTTTTTTCACCCTCCCCTCTCTCCCTACGCCCTTTCCTCACCACTTTGAGGCAAGGCTGGCTGGGCCTTCGAGCCCCACTTCCTCCCCGCCCCCCCAAGTTTTTCTACATGCAACTCCCACACAAGGCGCAGGTCTGGGAAAGAGCCCCCCCCCTCTCTCCCCACAATGACAGAAGAAGAGTATTGGGTCTCGGAAGGCCAAGGAAGAGCCGAGCCTGCCTCGCCACCAATCCGGGCCAAAAACTATGGCCGTCGTTCCCTCTGAAGCACGCATTATCCGAGTCCGGAGTAAGGCCAAGCCTAGTAAGCGCCCCACGCCCAACTCTGAAACAGGCCTTTTTGCAAGCTCCCTTCCCCCCCCCCCACTCCTCCTTTCCTCGTTTTACTTACCCCCAGAACCCGCAGGGGCAACGGGGCGGCAAGCTGGGGGCTTTGCTGCGCTCGCTGCCGGCGTCTCCCATGGCGGCGGCGGCGGCACCGGTGCTCAGGGTCAGGGCAGGGGAAGGGGAAGCTCAAGGCAAGAGGATCCAGGCCAGGACTCGAAGCCGGGATTCCAGGCCGGTCAGCTGGGAGTCGGACGCTACCACTAAGGAGACGGCTAGGTGGGTGGGTGAAGAAGAGGCGGCGGCGGCGGCGGCAGTAAACGACGGCGGCGGAAAAAGAGGCAGCCGCGCCCTTTGGTGCTTGAGGTGACACTGAGCTACAGGCGGAGGCTACCGGAGGGTTGTGACGGGCCCACCACAAGCCATCCCCACGATTAGCGCGCGCCCCCTGACCCAACAATGCCCTCAGCTCCTCCCCCTCAGGCGAGTAGGGTGGTCTTGTCCGCCCGCAAGGCACGGCTTCAAGTGGAGCGTACCAACGCTCAGAGAATAAAGGGGAGGGATCGGAAACGGCGCAGAAGGCTGGCGCGGAAACAGAGTTTTTCTTTAAAGTAGCAGGATGGCTGGGGGTGGTGGTTTAAAAACGGACAGCGTTCCACGGCGAATAAGCCCGAGATTTGTAGTGGGGAAACGATCGGATAACACTCCCCCCTACGCTATTACTTGTCGATGGGGTGGCCTGAAGCTATTGGGTCAAGGGTGAGAGAGAGAAGAGTCTGCGCATGCCTGAGATTAGAAACCCGGAAGTAAGAGTGCGGTAAAGAGCTTCTCTTGAGAGGTTCCCCTCCCCCTGCTACATGGAATTCCCTGACTAAGCGGCGGCAAACCCCGGGAGTTCCTGTTGAGGTTGCCTTACCGGCGGCTTGCTCTTCTCAGTCGTCATCATCTCTCCCCCCCCCACTCCCTCCCTCCACGCTTTACACTATCAGTTTTTCCACCGACTCCTTTAAAACAAAACAAAACGGGTTGTGGTTGGAAGAGTCGGGCTGAAATCGTGCGGAGTCAATCCTTTGACTCCTAATATGAATCGATTCCTTGGTTATTATGCATAAAATTGCGCTGCTTTTCCAAGTATGGAAAATACGGAAATCGCTGCTCCGTGCTTTTGATTGCAGCATTGCAAGCAAAAATAAAGTTGGGGGGGAGGGAGATGGCTCCCCGTCTGTTAAATTTCCTACAACTGACAAATCTGCTTACGCCTAACAGTGGGTTTGTCTTCGTGGTATTGAAGGTTGCAATACTGAACCTCTGAAGAGAGAGAGAAGAGAGAGAAAATGTATATCCTGAGTAATATAAAGAAGCAAAGTGATCCGTGACATCTTAAATACTAACACATTATATTATGACATAAGTTTTTGTAGACCAGATCAGCCAAATAAATTACTTTTTCAAGTACATCTAGGGGTGGGGAGAAAAATGATAGTGTTTTTTTAAAAATGGGAATAGTTTAGTCTGAGGATTTGCAAACTTCTATAGAAGTTTGATTTGCAAACTTCCATAGATTTTGTGAGATTTTTAAAGTATTTAGCCTAGTTATTTATATAGAATGATTCATTGAAGTACCTTAACAGTAGATATTGATATATATATTTTAAATCATTTAGTTCTTTTCAATGGTAAAAGTTTTCATGGGCTAGAATTGACTTTTTTAAATGCAAAAACTATGGAGTTGCCTATATTCTGACATTGAGGCAGTTGGGTGTTGGTTTTAAAAAAGGGACCAGTTGCTATCAATGCCTGTTAGATATAATGGCTGTTTTATGCCCTCTTAAATCCCAGCAGCTTATTTCAAATGCCACATGATAAGCCGCTTCCTGAATATTTTTGGTTAGTCAGTACAGAGTGGAGATAGATCCTTAGCCTGATTCTGCAGGACTCTTCTCGTGTAGGATTATCTTCAGCTGACATATGTACATGAGTGCTAAGGAAACAAAATAAATTAGGGGTAAATAATTGCATAATGCAAAAATTGTATAGCCTGAAACAATTAAGTTGAAGAAAACTAAATCAGAACAGTGATTGTGATAAGCCTGCTGTCCACTACAGCTGCTGTCTGGCTCTCCATGTATCCATGCAGATACGCAAACAAAACAGTTGGTGCTTTGCTTTGCTGATAAGTAACTAGCAAGAGAAGATTGCAAAGCCGGTGATATAGTATTCACAGGAGAAGCAGGAAAAGACATTTAATTGGCATTAATTTCCAAATATCATTTTAATTTCAGGGGATTCTGGGGCAAAAGAGAGCAATGGATGAGTTAGCTGACAACTAAAGGAATTATAATAGCTAAAATAAACGTGATTACTCTTATAGCTGTTAAAGATATTAGTGCATTGGATTGTAAACCTAAAAATGGACTGAGCAGTTGACATTAAATACGGTAGGATTTATGAGATGTTGGATGAGATGGAAAAATGACTCCTGGAGAAGACACACCAAAGTGTTTTAAGAGCGGACATACATTGGGAAGCAATGCTGAAGTAAAATGGTGTCATGGCATATACACCGTGTGCACAATTATTAGGCAAGTGAGTATTTTGACCATATCATTTATTATGCATATTTTCAACCTCCAACCTGTATAAACTTGAATGCTTAGTTGGTGTAAGCATATTGGGTGCTGTGTATTTGTGTGTAATGAGGGAGGGTGTGGCCTAAGGAGATCAACACCCTATATCAAGGTGTGCATAATTATTAGGCAGCTTCTTTTCCTCAGTCAAAATGAGTTAAAAAAGAGATTTAACTGACTCTGAAAAGTCAAAAATTGTAAAAAGTCTGTCAGAGGGATGCAGCACTCTTGAAATTGCTAAGATATTGGGGTGTGATCACAGAACCATCAACTATTTTGTTGCAAATAGTCAACAGGTCGGAAGAAATGTGTTGAGAGAAAAAGTTGCACCTTAACTGCTAAAGATTTGAGATGAATCAAACATGAAGCTACCAGGGACCCATTATCCTCCAGTGCTGTCATATTTCAGAACTGCAACCTACCTGGAGTGCCCAGAAGTACAAAGGTGTTCAGTGCTCAGAGACATGGCTAAGGTAAGGAAGGCTGAAATCCTACAACTACTGAACAAGACACGTAAGTTGAAACGACAAGACTGGGCCAAGAAATATCTATAGACAGATTTTGCAAAGGTTTTATGGACTGATGAGATCAGAGTGATCCTTGACGGACCAGATGGATAGGCCTGTGGCTGGATCAGTAACAGGCACAGATGCCAGCAAGGTGGAGGTCGACTCAGATGCCAGCAAGATGGAGGTGGGACACTGGTATGTGCTGGTATTATTGAAGATGAGGTAGTTAGACCTTTTCAGATTGAAGATGGACTCAAAATCAACTCCCAAACCCACTACCAGTTTGTAGAAGACACTTTCGTCAAGCAGTGATCCAGGAAAAAGTCTGCATCTTTCAAGAAGACAATGATTTTTATGCAGAACAAAGCTCCATCGCATGCATCAAAGTACTCCACTGTGCGGCTAGCCAATAAAGGCCTTAAAGATGAAAGAATAATGACACCCCCCCTTCCTCACCTGACCTAAACCCTATTGTGAACTTGTGGGCCCTTCTTAAACGGGAGATTTACGGTGAAGGAAACAGTACACCGCTCTGAACTGGGAAGCTGTGGTTGTTGCTGCACAAAAAGTTGATCATCAACAGATCAAGAAACTGACAGACTCCATGAATGGACGGCGTATGACTGTTATTGAAAAGAAGGGTGGCTATATTGGTCACTGATATGATTTTTGAACTGTCAGAAATGTTTATTTGTAAATTTTGAGTTGCTTCTTTATTCTCACTTTAACAGATGAAAATAAATGAGTTAGATGGAAAAAATTCCATTTTTCATTTAGTTGCATAATAATTCTGCACACTAATAATTGCCCAATAATTGTGCACACATAGATATTCTCCTACGAAAGCCATAACCTCACTTTTACTTTTTGAAATATTCAGGTTTGAGGTTTATTAACATTGTGGATTGACCGAAAGCACTGTAGTTGTTCAATAATAAAAATAATCTTCAAAAATACAACTTGCCTAATAATTGTGCACACAGTGTATGGCTATATGACCATAGGACTCCACTAAAGTTGAAGTAGGAGAAATAAGATCAAAGGTTTATTTACCAGGATATAACTGGTCAAGTGCTTACAGATAGTCCCTGACTTATGGAACAATTGGGATCAGAATTTCTGTTGCTAAGCAAGGTTGTTAAATGAATCCTGCCCAATTATACAGTCATTTTTGCCATGGTTAAGTGGATCATTGTAGTTGTTAAATGAGCCATGTGGCCATTGAGTGAATCCCATTGACTGCTTGTTGGAAGTTGGCTAAGAGAGTTGCAAATGGTGATCACAGGGCCCTGCTGCAACTCTTGTAAATAAATGGCAGTTGCCAAATGCCCAAATTTTGATCATGTAATTCTGGGGATGTTTAATGATTGTGAGGACTGGTCACTTTTTCATTGACATTGTAACTTCGAATAGTCACTAAATGAATGGTTGTAAGTTGAGGACTACTTCTATTATTCAGTCAAGGAGTTGATGTAAAATACCATCTAATTTCATCTGTTTTCCTGAAATGGAAAGAAGTAATTGCAGATTGGATCTTATCTCAGCTAGGAACAAACATAGGTTCACATTTAATGTTAAGATTGCTTATTTAGAATGCTTTGGGAACCAGTGCAAACCTAGAGGAAAAAATGAATAAAAACAAGGCTATTCTAAGCTTATCTACATAAA
Organism: Diadophis punctatus similis; assembly: GCA_023053685.1. Classification (NCBI taxonomy): domain Eukaryota; kingdom Metazoa; phylum Chordata; class Lepidosauria; order Squamata; family Dipsadidae; genus Diadophis; species Diadophis punctatus. The sequence goes on from JALIGW010000001.1 coordinate 62,655,677, forward strand.
GAGATTTACTTAAAAAGAATGCAAAACTATTAGTATAATCAGTTGCCACAATTTTTCTCCCATTTCAATTTCATATATTACTGACTAGATACCCTATCACAGTGATGGCGAACCTATGGCACGCGTGCCACAGGTGGCATGCGGAGCCATATCTGCCGGCACGCGAGCCGTTGCTCTAGCTTAGTTCCAAGGCGCATGTGTGCACCGGCCAGCTGATTTTTGGCTCACGGGGAGGCTCTGGGAGGGTGTTTTTGGCTTCTGGAGGTCCTCCAGGGGGTGGGGGAGGGCATTTTTTCTCTCCCCAGGCTCTAGGGAAGCCTGGGGAGGGCGAAAAACGGGCCTACTGGGCCCACCGGAAGTCAGGAAACGGGTCATTTCCAGCCTCCAGAGGGCCTCCGGGGGGCGGGGGAAGCTGTTTTCGCCCTCCCCAGACATTGAATTATGGGTGTGGGCACTCTCGCGTGTGCGATAGGCACGCACACGCTTTCGCACCTGAGGAAAAAAAGGTTCGCCATCATTGCCCTATCATGTAAACATGAATATGTTCTTTCATGCTCATATCTTTACCAGAATCCTGAGGCCAAACAATTTTGCCCCTACCTAGGGAACAGACATGAAAAGTTGAAAACAGGGAAGCAGACAAAAGATCTACTCTATCAAATTAGATTTGGGAAGAAAAAAATGACAACACACTATCCTTTCTAAATACCATCATCAACAAAGGAAACAGCCGCAAGTTGCAAGTTCTTCAAAAAATAGCCCACACTAACCAAGTGTTCCATTTCTCAACCTGAACAAGAGGCGCTACGTAAGAACATTACATTGCAAACACCAGAAAAAGGAAGTTGATTGCCTGTACAACATCTAACAAAATAGATTCCCACACAAAAACTTTATTTAAAAAGTGGCTGACTACTCAGCCCATTATAGCACAACCAATACAAGCTATGGAAAGGATAACATTGCCATACATCAAAAATATATCAAACAACCAACATACAGTTACAACCACACTTACCACTGCACACAAACCAACTAAGGCCTTCCAGAACATTTTATCAAACAAAGATAAGAGCCGAGGTGGTGCAGCGGTTAGAGTGGGGTACTGCAGGCCACTTTTGCTGACTGTGATCCGCAGGTCAGCGGTTCAAATCTCACCGGCTCAGGGTTGACTCAGCCTTCCATCCTTCCGAGGTAGGTAAAATGAGGACCCAGATTGTTGGGGGCAATATAAATATACATTGCTTACTGGTGTAAACTGCTTAGAGAGTGCTTGCACTGTGAGGCGGTATATAAATGTCACAAATAAATAAAATAAATAAAGATCTTGTAGCCCAAGAAGAAAAAAATAGGAATCATGGACAACACACAGTGTAAGGACTGTAAGAGAGCAACTTTATAGGATAGACAGAAGACTCGCAAAGCACATCCACAGACACAACTAGCAATCAGAAAAAATGTGAAAATTTATTAATCTCGACCATAGTTTCAGCTAGGAAACAGAGCATCCTTTAAGGTTGTAAGCTGCTCAGAGTTGCTGTGTGGCAAAATGGATAACAAATAAGGTTAATAAATAAATGCCAGAGCAAGCTAAACCCAAAATCCTATGGAATTCCTGGAAGCGTGGCATTCAGACAAATTAGCCATCATTAGACACATAGAGATAAACTACATTTACAAACCATTCAAAAGAGACAATAAAGCTAAAAAAGAAAAAAACACATCTTTCTAATAGCCAATGCCCAGATAAGCAGGAATTAATTTATTATTAATTAATAATTTATATATAAATTAATAACAGTCAAACAAGCAGAAAAGAATGTCCTATCAAGGAACTACCAAGGAGAAAACCATGCCTCCCTGTAACACTGGCAGGGCAAGCAACTATAGATGAACAGGGAGAAAAGCCAACATTTATTAGCACTGATTATGGTAGCTAGTCAAGTAATGAACCATCTGGAAGCGAACAACCAAGCTCCAAGAGCACCAAATACTAGTAGGAAGGAAGACTTTCCAGCTCTATCCAGCTCTATTGCAAGACTTGTCTGGTGACGTGCCAAGCAAGGATGGGGAGAATGAAGTCTGTACATAAGTTCCATAAGGACTATGTCTCTTTGAATGTGGGGAGAGAGGCTCAGTTTGATAAGGGGAAAGGTGTATGGAGATAACCTTGAAGCAGTAATGCAAGTTAAGTAAACCTCACCTCAACCCTATGAAAGGGGGGAGGATAAGAAAGAAATGTATTCTTTTAAAATTGTATTTGGTGTAAGTAGGGGCAGCAGGAAACTGCCAGATTTTCAAGATATCCTACAACAGAGTTCCAGTAAAGTAGTGCTATGAAGGACTGACATACACTAATTGTTGTCTCTTAAGAGCAATCTGAAATTCTTCAATCTTACAAATTCTTTCTTAGCTTTAGCTTCTCTTCTTGGCAATTTCTACCATCTATGCTGGTATCCACCTTTTTCTTCTGTATCTTAGTCTTTTACAAACGTTTTCTTCTGTATCTTAGTCTTTTACAATCTCTTCTCATTGATCAACTTTGATTTCATTCCACAGTACTTTTGGTTCCCCATCATTCGACTTCAGCACTTCAAAGTGTTTCCTGATATTCTTGAAAATGGAACTACCATATTTTTCAGAGTATAAGACGCACTTAATTTTGGGGGAGGAAAACAAAAAAAAATTCTGGAATACCCCCAATCAGCTGTTCCAGGCTGCAGGGATTGCCACAGACCATCGCCGCCTCTGTGCCTCGCATTTTCAGGCGGTTCCAGGTGGCGGGGATCCTCACTTTCGCTCGGATTTTGATAATGAGCAGCACAGATCTTTTTATCCATTTCAAACAAACCCTATCACCCTACGTGCATTTAACTGGAGTGGGTGGGGTGAGGGATGATTTTCATGGGGGCAGAAGAGGGATTTGGCACCAAAGGCTCCAGTCCCAAGACGCCCCCGTCTTCCTACCTATAGCTGTAGGCATTGAAAGCCTGGCTTTCTCACAGCAAGGCCCGCTAGAGACACAGCATTTCAGTCCTCCTGGAAGCTGCCATCTCATAAACACGCTGCCGGGCTTCCCAGCAAGCCCCCTGCACCTTTGCTGCCTCGGTTGGAGCCTGATTCTGGGAAGCATGGAGGTCAGGACTCAGTTGGCAGAAGCAGGCACTATGGAGGAGGCGTAAGACAAGGCAGCTCGTTGCTCTGCCTGCCCCTTCTCCAGGCGGAGGGCGGTTGGCTTCTGCTCCTGGCCCAAGAGACAGATCTGGCCAGGAGGAAAGAGAAGGTGAGTCTGCGGAAAAGGAGGAGGAGGGTGCGCGACTCTGCGATGTGCATCGGGGAACCGGGGAGGAAAGTATTTTCAGGCGGCAACGCCAGCTGCACACCCCGTTTTTTGAATCAAGGAGGAAAGCATTTTCAGTTTTGCCGCATGCCCCTTTTTTGGAATTGGGTAGGTGATCGCGGTGCAGCCGCCTGAAAACACTTTCCTCTCCAATTCCAAAAATGAGGCATGCCAAAACAGAGGTTTTTCAGGCGGCGGGCGGTTCCAGCCAGTCCTGTCACCTGAAAATGCTTTCCTCCCCGGTTCCAAAAATGGGGCATGTGGCTGTCGCTGCCCAAAAATGCTTTCCTCCCCGGTTCCCCGATACACATTGCAGAGTTGCACGTCCTCCTCCTTCTCCGCAGACTCACCTTCTCTTTCCTCCTGGCCAGATCCATCTCCTGGGCCAGGAGCAGAAGCCAACTGCCCTCCGCCTGGGGAAGAGGCAGGCAGAGCGGCTAGCCGCCTTAAGCATTGGAGGGATCACCTTCTGCGAGAGTCATCCATTTTGATATTGCAGAGCAAACAGAAAATACAAGGTAATGGAGAAGGGGGAACTAAAATGGAAGGCAGGTTCTTTGAGGGAGATATGTTATTGGAGGCTTTGTGGGATGAGTGGGCCAGATAATTGGCTATATTAGGCCTGGAGTCTGGTGGTTCCATGTTCCCACTTCAGTTTCCAGTTAGGGAACATGTGTTAGGGCTATCATAAATGGACTCCAGACATCCTACATCATCACAAAGGGATCTATAAAACACTTAACTTACAGTTAACTCTCTGTTGTGATCTAGTGATCCTTTGTAGTTCAGATAGACTAGCCTACATTGATTATAAATGTTCGAGCATGACTTGACTTTGCTAGATTTTCCAAATTTGGCCACACAGAAGAATTAATCTAGAAGTGGTGGTTTAATGCTGATTCTTAGCAAGACCAGCCTTGCAGGCATGCACTGTTAAGAATACTTGTCTGCAAGTATCAAGTGTATTTGTTTAATGTACTTCAATTGGAACCATTCTTTTTAAGAATCCAATTTGATTAGCACCACTTCAGTTCCTGCTGTGACTCAGCAGTTTGTGATTTCAGTTTTTAAAACCAAGGAGATCCTGAGATAACAAAAGCAGTGGCAGAATACTGAAGCATTCTGTTTGCCAATGTAGGCCCTGCTATGGATGTTTTCTGCTGCCACTAAGCATTTGAATCATATTCTGGAATAAGTTGTACTTTCTAAAGGTCAGCAGGACTCACTGATAAATATTTTGTTTCTGGCTTGGGTGCAGGGAATCAAGTTCTTCTCATTTTCTCTGCAATGTTGCAGAAAAATAGTGCTATTTTCCCAGTCAGCAGCAACTTGCTCAACAAGAGAAAAGTGCCTGCTGACAGATAGAAACAAATTTGTTTGCTCACTGCTCCCCAAAGCAAGAATCTTTCATTCTCCAAACCAGGAGAGGGTAACATTGCCCTTCTACTTCTCAAAGTCCTTGGTAGAATTAGGCTTACTATTTTAGTTTCTTGACCTTGGTTTTTAACAGCGGTCAGAAAGGCAAACAAGTAATACAGGTAGTCCTCAACTTACGACCACAATTGAGCCCAAAATTCACGTTGTTAAGTGAGAAATTTGTTAAGTGAGTTTTGCCCCATTTTATTATTTATTTATTAGTTGTTCTTATAACAACTTATAACAATTTATAGGACTCAGAGCGGCTTATAAGAAAAAAAGCCTTACGACTTTGCTTGCCGCATTTGTTAAGTGAATCACTGCAGTTCTTAAATTGGTAACACGGTTGTTAAGTGAATCTGGTTTCCCCATTGACTTTGCTTGTCAGAAGGTTGCAAAAGGGAATTACAGCTTACATTTATGAATATAAGTCATGTCACCATGGGGATGCTACTACGGTCATAAGTGTGAAAAATGGTCACAAGTCACTTTTTTCAGTGCCATTATAACTTCGAATGGTCACTAGACGAATTGTTGTAAGTCAATTCAGCTGCTCATCTTGTTCCTGGCTAAAGAACTTTATGAACCAATTGCCAAGCACATGAATTTTGATCATGTGACCATGGGGATGCTACAATGGTCATAAGTGTGAAAAACAGTCATAAGTCACTTTTTTCAATGTTGTGACTTTTAATGGTCATTAAATGAACTGTTGTAAGTCGAGGACTATCTTACTGAAATATTGGTTGTGGCAATATTGACAGGTACGCCTCTATCACATAGGATAATACGTGATAAATGTTCATGTACAACAGCCTATTGTGGACCTAGCCAGGTGGACGCAGATGTATATGCCTGATCTGGGCCTCAGGCTAATTTGGAACACCGTAGGTTTACTTTTGCTTGAAAAACTCATTAGATGTGCTTATGTTCTGATTTTGTGAGAAGAGTGTTCTTCCTCTCTAGCCGAGTGGAGCAAAGCAGAACATATCTAGTCTATACAGAGTTCCTCTAGAACAAGGGTCTCCAACCTTGGCAACTTTAAGACTTGTGGACTTCAACTCCCAGAATTCTTCAGCCAGCTGGCTGAAGAATTCTGGGAGTTGAAGTCCACAAGTCTTAAAGTTGCCAAGGTTGGAGACCTCTGCTCTAGAAAATTGTGGCAAGCAGATTCCCAGGGTAGAATGAGATTTTAAAAAGGGCATGGTCAAGTTGTAGTACCTAGGCTCCAATCACTGTCTCAGTTAAAGATTCCTAAGGAGCATGCCATTTTTCTATGCCAACATTGGAGCTTTGGGTTTTGAGAATTTATGCTCTTAAGCCGGAACAATTGCAAGGAACATCTCTGGTGGATTGGAATATCTCGAGTCAAGAATCCATCCAAGTGCCAGCTTGCCTTTGCATATTCCTCTTTTGACCATGTGTTGCTTCCCATAAGACAGACATGTCAAACATGCAGACCATGGGCCAAATCCAGCCTGCGATAGGCACAGAGTTGTCCCATGGGACCATCCCAGAGACAGCGTGGGACTGGCCCGTGCCACCCTGACCCACCTTGGCCATGCCCACTCGGTCAGTCGCGATGACCAGGCCACACCTACCCTGGCCCCCCAAAGGCAAACAAAATCCTGATACGGCTCGCAATGGGATTGAGTTTGACACCCCTGCTATAAGGCAAGGTCCATGTTTGGGATACTTTGGTGTAGGTGATGCTGAGCTGCATGCCATGTGGATTGCAAGGACAGAATGCTTATCTGCTTTATGGCACCTGTACATAAGCAGAGATATCTGGATGCTGGTTGGCTGACTGGGTCTGTGGGTGAGGAACATGGGTGTGTGTGTGAATGCCTAGAATAGCTAATGAGGCTGAAGATTTCAGGGTGGTTTTTCACTGCATTGCCTCTTTTTTCTGTCCCCCCCCCCCCCCCCGCTTTCTTGGGGCATTTGATGCTCTTATACTATACTATCAGCTGGATCCCTATCCCTTCTGATAGGGATGAATTACTTTTAATAACATCAATAACAGAATGATAAATAAAGGGTGGACCTTTTGGTCAATTTCTAGACTGAGAACTGAGTCAAATCCTGCTATAAAATTGCATGTGGGTACTATTGACAACTTTTTATGTATGGATAATTTAGACCAGAGGTGGATTCCTCCCAGTTCACACCGGTTCTACAGAACTGGTAATAAACCGGTGATGACATCACGGAACCGGTTCTGTCGGTGCCGATCCATGGACGCTGCAATCTTTTTTTGGGAATTTTTTGGGGGGAATTATTTTTTTAATTTTTTTTGCTGGTTTTTGATTCTGCGCATGCGCAGAAGCCGAGTTTCCGGCACTGCGCATGTGCCGCCATCTTGTTTTTGGCTTTTTTGCTAATTTTTGCTTGTTTTTTGGCACTTTGCGTGCGCATGCGCAACACAGCCACACAGCGCACAATGCGTGTGCAGCCACGCGGCGCAGGAGGAAATGAACCGGTGGCGAGGTAAGTTAGAACCCACCCCTGAGTCAGACCTGCACATTAAGCTGCTTTTTATTTAGAGTTTGTCACCAATATCATTCTGCATGAGTCATGTGTAATAACACTTGTCTGGACTCCTTTAATTGCTCCAATTGCTAGCTACATTCAAAGAAACAGAAAAATCTATGAATGCTCTGCATTATAAATGCCTCCCCCACTTTTTTTCATGAAATAACTGTTGTATTTCACTTTCCAACAATTCAAACATGCACTGTTTGTTAATCAATTTGGTACAATGTTTGCTTTTGAGGTTTTAAAAGTAATGGTTTTCTTACAGAAACATCTTTATGGGAAAGAATAGAATGCTAACTGACTAGAGAGAGAGCGAATTAAATGTAATTATTTCAATCAGATGAAGTGTCTCTCTGAACCATAAGAATGGCTTTTCTCATTTTAAGGTAGTTTATCCCACAAGATGAGAAGAAGATATATATCATTTACAGTCCTCTCTACCAGCCCCTCTTTCGGGTATTTTTTAATGAATATGTCAGTTGGCAATCATATCAGGACCAAAATAAGTTGATTTTGTACACCCACAACTTATATGCAGTAGATTTTATTTATTGGAAAATGCTCTGGCACATATCTCTGACTTTGCCAGCATACAATACAATGACTTTACTGTTTTTCTGATCTCTGAGCCAGGCTAGGCCCTTATTTGCAGGAATTCAAATTTGGCTCCAAAGTTACCTAATGTTTTTAATATTTTTTTTTAAAAGAGAACATAAAAACTAATGTAAACTAATACAGAATAAAGAAAACAAAGAAAGGAAACAAGGAGGAAAGCAACAAATGTCAGGCTCCAAGTAATGCACCCATTACAAATCAAACTCCAAGACATTGTTTTTCCTCAAAGAACCAATTTATTTAGATATATCATCTTGGCGCTACTGGTGAAAAGCCAGTAGTAAAGTTCCCGGACTTTTCACCCCAATATAAGTTTCAGTTTCTCAAGTTATCAAAACAACTGTCACATTGTCCAACCAAGATGGGAGCTGGTTGCTCAGCGACAACTCTCCTCCTCCTCCTCCTCCTCCTCCTCCTCCTCCTCCTCCTCCTCCTCCTCCTCTTTCTGTAGGCCAGACATTGGAATATGGTTGACTCATCAGTTAGGAATTCTGTTTTGTGTCAAGCTGAATGCATGTCAGAATGCCCAAGGATACAAACAATCCCACACCCAATCAAATTCAGGCTTGACAACAAAATTAAAAAGTGTAGAAAGAAACACCAGAGGACAGGACAAGAAACAATGGATGGAAACTAATTAAATAGAGTCGCAACCTGAAATTAAGGAGAAACTTCCTAACAGGGGGACAATTAACCAGTGGAACAGCTTGCTGTCAAAAGTTATCGGTGCTTCATCACTGGAGGTTTTTAAGAAGAGACTGGACAGTCACTTGTCTAAAATGGATTGGTATAGGGCAGGGGTGGGTTCTAACTTACCTCGCTGCCAGTTCACTTCTTCCTGCGCTGCATGGGCATGCCTTGTGGGCGCAAGCACACATGCACTGAGCCAAAAAAATTCAGGGGGGGAACCAAATGGAAGATGGCGACCGCATGCACAGTGCTGGAAACTTGGCTTCTGAGCATGCTCAGAATTTTTTTAAAAAAATTCAAAAAAAATTCAAAAAAAAAATTCAAAAAAAAAAGATGGTGGCACCCACGGACCAGCACCGACTGAACCAGGGCCATGACATCATCGTGACATCACCAGTGGGTCGCTACTGGTTCGGGCAAAACAGTCCGAACCTGAAGGAACCCACCCCTGGTATAGGGTCTTCTGCTTGAGCAGGGGGCTGAACTAGAAGACCTCCGAGGTCTCTTCCAGCTCTATTCTGATTGATTGAAATGATGAAAAGAAATAGAAAGTTTCCAATTTCAGCAAAAATAAGTACGATTACAAAGATTCTCCAACTCTACAATTACCAAAAAAGCTCATTTTTTTCCTAATAACCGAAACTACAAGTCATGTGCATTTTTTCTGGTTCATACAAAAAATCTATATAATTTCCAGTCAGCCATAAATGTAGATATTGTTTTTTTCTCTAATCAAGGAAGTCAATTTAATCATCTCAACAAGCTCCATCATCTTCACCAACCATTGCCTTATTGCGGGTAATGTTGAACTTTTCACTTTTGAGCATATATAGGTAATTATGTGGTTCTGATAACATTGTCTTTTTCTCTTGGGATTCTGCAGAAATTATTTTCATCCTTCAGCTCTTCTAAGTGTACAGGAAACAGTGTATTATAAAACAGACTAAGGAGGGGCGAAATGATGGGAAATGTTTATTTAATGATCTACAGACTGAATTTAAGTTTATTAAGCAGATGGACAGAACCCATTTTTTGTTTTATGTTTAGTTAAGATCACATTATTACTATCAAAATGCTGTAATAAGGTAGTATATATGCCACAGCTGGGTATTATATTTTTTTAAAAAATTGTGAAATAATAATTGCTTGCTTATTTCTTTTTTTCATCCCAGACACTCTAGGGGAACTCCTTAGTGCAGCTGAAACAACATAGTACCAGATGGAGTCTAATGTGAATGTCTCCGTCTCCTTCTACTTTCATCTAAAGAAATTCCAACTATGTGTTCCCTCTGTAATTTTTCTGCTGCCCCATTTGCTTCTTCTTAACAATTTGCTTTAACATCTGAGATGTCATCTCTGCGACATCTCTGAGATATGTGAAGAACTTACAACATATTTTATAAACTTTGTGTTAACCCTTACATTGAATTAATTTGGATTTTGAATGTGCAACATGCCATACTTTGATTTATTTTGAAGTACTTCTAAGGTCCCCTCTCCCAATTTCATTATTTTAATGGATGGCTTCTAGTGCAGCACAAATACAAAAATGCTCACACAGAACGGGTTCCCTGTCCCTTGGTCTGTAACCATAATAAACTCTATGTAACCTCTGGCCCCTGCCTTGAAATGTGAGGATCTTTAAAAGAATTCTGAGATGTGAAATGCTATTTATCTTATTAAAGAACAATGCAGAGAAATGTGCAGAAATGGGGGTTCCTCTTTGCCTAAACTTTTTTTTCCTATAGTATGTTCTCTATCCAATATGCAAAACATTTTGAGAATACCTTGATACTTCCAAAAGGTTTTTTTTTTTAAAGTCACACAGAGTTACAATTAAAAGGGAGTGGGGTTTTTCCTTTTGTAAGAGCAATTTTGCTACCCAATATCATATACTAAGCAAAAAAGGTCTCAAATATAGTTTTTGGAAAGCATGACTTTTCCAAACATTTAGGATCACCTATTAGACTACTAGAACTTTCTGTGTAATATGACTGGATATATTATTTAAATCCAGATTAATTATCAAACCAGCAAGAATTCACAATAGAAATGAATTGATATGCCGCCCTGAGTCCCTCGGGAGTTGTGCGGCATATAAGAAAAGCCAAATAAATAAATAAATAAATAAATAAATAAATAAATAAATAAATAAATAAATAAATAAATAAATAAATAAATAAATAAATAAATAAATAAATAAATAAATAAATAAATAATAAACTGACTTTTCTTCAGAAATGATGGGCCACTTTGCATTCCAGCACAAATGGGGAAGGATAGCAACAGATTTTCTATCTTCACTTACATCAAAAGTAATTAAACTTGAATTGGAGTCTTAAATCACATGCTGAAGTCACTATAGAGTTGAAGGGTTATTTTCTACTGGCCTGGTTTAATGGCAATCCCAATTTTGCATTCTATGCCAAGCATATTATGCTTTCCATTAAGCGACAATAGACAGAGCTGTAGTTTTTGAAAGCAACTTTAGGCCATCAATCAGTTTTAGCTTTGCAGAAATTGGATATGCCTCAGACCAAATAATGTTAGGAGATGCTTTAGCTAATTACATCTCTTTTTTTAAAAAACTATTAAACAGATTGTGTTTATTTTGCAGTTCCTGAAAGAACAGGCCCTGGAAATTTAATAAATTTAAAATTTAATAAATGTGAACGCTTTAGTATGTACTTTTTCAGTGATGGATTCCATATTAGGAAGTTGGCCAGCCATTTGAAATGGAAGTTTAAGCCAAACAAAAGATCTCTACTGTGTCTAAGCCACTTATTATACTTGAGTGGAAAAAATGTGTAAATTGTTACTATGCGTGTTCAGGGTGTTTTCATTGTATTGAAGTGTAGCATATCTTAAGATCTGTTTACTCAATAGATAAAGTTCTTTGTTTTGTTGCAAATTTTACAATGCTTTTAGAAGAAAAGCAGACACCAAAATTTAAAAGCATACATTGTGTGGCAAGCACATATATTTAAGTACAATATTGTTAACTCTGAACTAATAAACCAACACACCAGCGGTGGGTTGCTCCTGGTTCGGACCGGTTCTTAGAACCAGTAGTGCCAGCTGTGGGAGGCTCCGCCCAGCCACCCAGGATGCTCCGCCCACCATCCCAGGACGCTGCACCCATCCGCCCAGGATGCTCCGTCCACCCACCGAGGATGTTCCGTCCACCCGCCTGGGATGCTTCTGCGCATGCACAGAAGTGTTGCGCACGTGTGCCAGGGCACACATGAACAGGTAGTAAAGGGTTTTAGAAACCACTACTACAACACACGTATTAAGGTTGGAGAGAGTTTAGGCTTAACAGACTCAACTGCTTTTTGCTAAAATCTCAAGATTCACCTGCAGAGCCAGATAACAAATGCTAGCACCATCTTAGTAGGGGAAGGATGCTTTCTAAAGGCACTCAGAATGAAGGACTTTGATCACCTGTCTGAACCCATACATCTGTTTTTACATCAAAACTAGTACTATCCTTCTACACACAAAAACACAAACCTTTGGGATTTTTCACAAGTTTTCTTCATTCCAACAATCTAATTTGGGGGGAGGGGAGCAGGGTATGTGCTTTTATTAAACAACTGGGATTTAGAAACTCTTGCTATCTACCACAAATCATTCTGCAATTGATAAACAGATCTGTTTCTACCTGCTGCCTGCTTGTCATAAATCACTTCAGATTAGGAAGATTCAGATCACACTAGCAGAAGTAAAATCTGACAATGATCTGGAACATTATATGATAAAACATGGTTTTACTGTAGCAGTACTTTTAAAAAAAAAAAATTCAGTGAAATGGAAAATCCCTTGCAATGTTGGATACCTTATTATTTATTTATTTATGTATGTATCTTTCTATCTATCTATCTATCTATCTATCTATCTATCTATCTATCTATCTATCTATCTATCTATCTATCTATCTATCTATCTATCTATCTATCTATCTATCTAGCCACCCATCTCAACAAGTGATTCTAAGTGGCAAATTTAAAAAATTTTTTTTAAAAAAATACAGCGTAAGTACAAAAATTTAAATGCATACCTGCTGGGGGAAAAAAAATCACAATTACCAAAGCTAATGTAATCAGATGTATCCTTTCATATACTTGGGACCCCAGACCTGAATCAGGTATTTAGACTCATGAAAGACCATTAAGGTTGGGATTATCCTAATCTCTGAAAAGATAATGTTTCGTAGGACTATGGCAGAAAAATTACACCTACTGGGCCCTGCCAAACAGCATTCTTTAACCAATGGGATCTAAAGATTACCCATCCTACCAGACTGGATTGGGCAAGTAGAATATAACCAGAGACAGACAGTCCTGCGAGTAACCCAGTCCTGACCCCTGAAGGGCTTTAAAAGTAACAGCCAGCACCTTGAAATTCACCAGGAAGCACACTGGCAACCAATACAGCTCACAAAGTGATAGTGTTACGTAAACTGAGTAACTAGTACCATTGATGACTAGTGCTGCTACAGCTGAAGCTTCTAAGTTCTCTTCAAAGGCAGTCTCGCATAGAGCACATTGCAATCGTCCAGATGGGAAGCATGAGTGACGGTGAGCAGAGCCTCCCAGTCCAGGAATGGGCACAACTGGCAAACAACCCAAATGTGTGGACAAGGCTTTCTAGCCATGGCTGACATACCTCTAGATTGTGTCTCAGGTCTGTCTCGGGCAGTGCCACCCCATCCAGAACCAAAGATGGAAATATTCTGGAGACCTGAAGATCCAAATGACCAAATTCACTTACTCTTGCTTGGGTTGAGTCAAACCCTGTTGTGCCCCATCCGGGCCCCCACAGCTTCCAAGCACTGTGGCATCACTGACGCAGCCTGGAATAGAGATATACAGCTGATCCATTAGCATATGGTGATACATCATCTTAAATTTTTGGATGATCACCCAGCAGGCTTTTGTAATGTTAAACAGGAAGAGCAAGAAGAACCAACCTTTGCAGCAGCCTATAAAGCAGAAGCATTGGGCTGGATCTTTTCCCTGTTATCAACCCTGACTGAAATTGGCCCTGGAGGAAGGAAGGAAGAGAACCAGTGCAACACCGCACCATTGATGGTACTGCAAACCACAGGGAGATGAAAAAGACCCATCTTAGTTCCATACCCCAGCTTGAGTTCCAGCTGAAAAGGGTACAAATAATATTTTTCATTCTGATGCAGGGTAATCATTTTCTCCACAGCCTTCCCTAAACACTGTACAGACTATTTGGGTTGAGTGATGGCTCCTTGAGAAGGAGGTGCACCATCGTTCCCTTAAGAGGTTTCAGGATCAGTCCAGCGGCGGGTTGCTTCCTTACCGGTGCCGGTGCACTGCGCGCGCATCTCCACGCTTCGGGCGCTCGCGCGCTCGCTATGCACGTGCGCCCCCTCACACGATTTTGCTTCTGCACATACGTGGAAGCAAAATTGTGCAGAAATCTCACGCACGCGCGCGTCCCCTCACGAGATTTTGGCACGATTTTGCTTCCGCACATGCACAGAAGCAAAATTGTCCAAAAATTCACAGAAAAAAATGGCGACGCGTGCGATGGATTGGCAGAGAGGGCTCCGGAGGGGTCACGTGCAAATTGCTCAATCGGCCGCTCCCTACCGGAGCTGTGCACCGGACAGCTCCGGCAGGAACCCACCTCTGAATCAGTCTCTCCCTCAAGGAGGAATTAACCATTGCCCAAACTTAATCACACATCCCCTCCTGGGCAGCCTTGACCAGCCAGAGGGGCGTGGATCTAATACAGAGGTGGCCAAACTAACAGCTGCAAGAACCTGTCCATTTCTTCAGCCTCCTCAGAATTGAGCATTTCCCTGATAACCATGGAAGACCAAGCTCCTATAACTTCTCTTCACCCTGCATTATTATCCCCATCCATCATATTATTTCTTTAATCATGCAGAATAGATGACAGATCACTTCACTTTCCCTCTCTCGTCTGCTGTTCTTATATATAGAAAACGTTAGTCTGGAATAACCAAAGGCAACTCCTTTTGGGGCTGTCGTCCCAAATGATCAACAGTATTGTTTTCTGTGGCTCTGAAAAGTTCTGTGTCCTTTTGATAGATATAAAGAGATTTGGAAAATGCAAATGCTTGCCTGATGGTCATATCATGTCTCTTTTCCCTCCTTCTCTATCGCCCCCCCCACCTTTTTTGTATGTGTGTGTGTCATTTTCATCAATTAATAGTTTTGGATGTTATCTGATGTTTAATAAATAAACATCAAGTTCTATTTTTGCTAACTGAAATGTGTGGCGCATGAGCTTGCTCTGATCTATATATAGGAGTGTATACTATATATATGAGTGTATTGGAGTGTATCCTGTCAAAGGGAAATTGACAGTAGATCTATAGACTAAATGAAGTTCAAATACATTGAGTAGCATTTCAGCTGTGAATTACCAAAATTTCTCCAAATATGAAACATATACCATACTATTTACAAGATATTTCAGTGGGAAATAGGAGAAGTAGAATATTTGGTGAGGTGGTGAGTCTAGAAAAATCCACTAATTTACTATAGGTTACTCCTCTTTAGAACATATCTGATCATTTCTTGCATTACATTGAAAATATATCTTAGGATGCCTCTTATGGCTAAATTAAATCATGTCTAGGGACTATAAATATAAATCTGAAATTGTTTGTCTCTTGGATTTGTTCCATTTTTTCTTTAAAATTACTACACTGGCATCAGTTGAATATCATGCCATTTTTAGGGTGCATTTGTATGAAATGAGATTAAAACTGAAATGTTTAAAGTGACAGCTCTTAAGCAAGCAGACCTAGAATTATATTATTAGGAGCTCAAGAACAAAATATGGATTATGTTTCGATTGGAAGAGTAGTTTCCTTTTCTCACAATCTGGTATTAATAACATTTTGTGAAAGTTTGTCATTACACTGCCAAAGAGAGGCTCATAAGCCTCTCATAGAACCTTTATTTTATTGAAGTATCTAATCACTCGAAGCTGTTGTAAAAATTGCTAGCTGGTTATTTCTTTGGGTGTGTTTTTTTAACTGCACTTGCTACTGTGTTTTTAACAGCAAAAAACAAATTCTGACATGCAAAAGCTAATTCCATGCCAGAAACAGCATCATCTGTTAATGTTTGAGTGGCATGTTGCTATTATAAAAAGCACTGAAAATAAGTTATACCAGGGGTGTCAAACTCGATTTCATTGAGGGCCACATCAGGGTTGTGTTTGACCTTGGGGGGGCAAGTGGGAGTGGCCAGGGTGGGCATGGCCAGCTCGACGTCCTGCGCAGCCCTCGCGAGCTCCGCTTTTGCTGGCAGAGGAACTGCAGGTCGGTCCTTCATTGTTTCTAGGGTGGCCCCGCGGGCCAGATCAAAGCACCCCGTGGGCTGGATGCCACCTGCAGGTCTTGAGTTTGACACCTCTGAGTTATACATTCAGCAGTCAAAATCCTCAGTGCTGTTTACTAGTCATTTTTATATGGAGCTCTGAAGTTAGACACTCAGCCCAAATATATAAATTCTGACTCTAGATAATCAAATTTTCATCCTCTCTCTCTTTTGCCTTTGACAAATTCTCCTTTTAAAATTAAAAACCACAAGCTTCTAATATCTTTTTTTTTTAAAAAAACTGAACTTTTTCCCTTTACAGTTCTGACTTATGGCTTAATTTGCCTCTATTATTCAAAGTTTTCTAGGATTCATATCGGGAAGATATTATGTCATTTTGATGAACTACTATTAAAATCTTTCAACACTTATCTTTTGGGGATTGTCAAATGTATCAGACAAGAAAATAAAACAGTGGGGCAAGAAAGCACCTTCCTGATCAGTTTCAACAGCCTTTTCAAGTTAATATCCTCCAGTTGGGTTGGACTGGATCTCCCAGAAATTTTCCCAGTCTGTCTATTAGGGGTTGATTGCAACAAATCTAAAAGACATCAAATTGTGGAAGACTGACCAGATTCAAGAAGTTGATCGGCTTTTGCCCATCAAATTGTTTTGTTTTGTTTCTTCTCCAGGAATTCAAGGCAATGTACATAGCATTCTCTCCTCCATTTTTTTTTGCCACAGCTCTGTTGATTATGTTAATCTAGAGAAAGCATCTAACCCAAATTCACTGAGTGCATTATCATGGCAAAGGATCTGAATTACATTTCTGTCATAATTCAATTCTTTAATGTCTGTGCCATATTGGCTCTCCCATTACACACATTTTCAGTGAAATATGATTATATCGTGATTGTGGAGAGACCTGGGAAAGAGGAAGGGATTAAACTTCAGGTCAGTCCTTCAGAAAAGTGTTGTTAATCTTGTGCTTTTATTTACTTACTATTTATTAAACAAATTTATATGGCTGCACAACTCACACATGGTGACTTCTAGGGGCTTTCTTTCCTGTGCAATGCTTTAGTCTTGGCAATAAGATATATTTATGTCAGTCTCTTTTTTCCCTTGTTTTCCCTCTTTTCCCCTTCAATTGATCTATTAACATTTCATTTTTCTTCAGTTGTTTTATTTGCCCAGTTTAAGCTGTTCAAAAGATTATTACAAGGCTGCTACACAATCAAGAGTAGTTAATTAATAATAATTATTATTTTTGATCACTGTAGTTGAGGGACTCTCAGTGAGTTACAGTACAATCAAAGAATAAGCACAGGTGGTACAATTGCAATTGCTTAATAATAAACAATAAGCCATCCTCCAAAAAATTAGACCAGAGAAAAAAAATTATATGTAGCCAACAAAAAAGCAATAAAAATAAATGGTGACATCTATAAATCAAAGGCCTTCTGAAATAGTTCTATTTTTAAAAGATGATAACAAAAATCTATAAATTCTTAATAAATTATAAAATGAAAAAAGAAAAGGGAAAGGGAAATATGACGAGCTGGATTAAAAATTTCGGATACGAAATAAATCAGGAGCAGTGGGAAGAAACATGGACTAAGAATTTGAAAATGACTAAAGCAACATCATACAAGGAAAATACCTATAAAATGTATTACAGATGGCATCTTCCACCAGCGAGATTGGCCAGAATGTACCCAAACATGAACCCCAAATGTTGGAAATGCCCGCACAAAAATGGAACCTATTATCACATGTGGTGGACGTGCCCCAAAATTAAAAACTTCTGGCAAACAATACACACCTGGTTCCAAGAAATAACTAAATTAAAAATAAATCTCACACCGGAAACCTTCTTATTAGGGATGTTGGAGCAAAACATAGAAAAAAAGCATTGGTATATCATAACTCATATACTAACAGCAGCAAGAATAGCACTAGCGCAGCATTGGAAATATGGTGATGTACCAGCAGAAAGTATAATAATCAAAAAATTTTTAGAATGTGCAGAATTGGACAAATTAACACTAGAATTGAAACAGAAAAAAAATTCAGAATTCTTTGAAACTTGGAACCTCTTTTATAATTGGCTAGAAAAAAGAAACGGAAAAAAAGAAACATAGAAATGTTTAGACAGATAGATAAGTTAGAATTGATAACCTATTAACTGATAGAATAATAGATAAATATAAGCATTGTAAATATATGTATGTATTTATGAATTTATAAATAACTTATAAGTAGATAAAAATGAGAAAAGAAATATTATATAGATAGATATAGTTGTATAGAAATATATAAATAAAAGGACAAGGTCAAGACGTTCACCGTAAAAATTTATATGTATACATGTACATGTAAGTACATGTAGTGTTGTGTTTAATGTATGTTTGTCATTTTTAATGTATATATACCAAATAAAAATTATTATTTTTTTTAAAAAAAAGAAATACTTCTATTTTTAATAGATTTCTAAAGCTCAGCAATGTAGAAGCAGATGTTATGGTAGAGTTACATAACAGCAGCACTACACCAGAAGAAAAGGATTTATCATCTATCTATCTATCTATCATCAAACTTATTTGCCACTCATGGGTCAGGCAGGGGTGGGTTCTACTTACCTTCACTACCAGTTCGGGGTCGCGCCGGAAGCGCACGTTTTGCTCCCGGGTTAAACTCATCTGCGCATGCGCAGGAGGCTTTGCACATGTGCAGAGGGTTATTTTATCGTAAATTTGGCTCTGGTGGACGGATTTCGAGCCAGAGGACTGGTTCGGGGGCTTGTCCAGCCAGCCATTGGTGCCAGTTCAGCGAGCGGGAGGAAATTCCCACTACCGGTTCTAGAGAACCGGTCCGAACCGGCAGGAACCCACCTCTGGGGTCAGGTGGACTACAACACCTCCTAGGTCCTTTCCAACTCTGTTATTCTATGTTCTAAGTAGAGCTTTTCCATTTCTGATGTATAAAACTGCTGCCATAATTAAATTAATTTATAGGATATCTAATTGTATAAAATTCCATTAAAGTGAGAGATATTAAAACAACTGAAGCAAAAAACATTGGTTGTCAAAAATAGAAATAGAATCAGAGCAAACAACCTTAACATTACATGAAAAGTTGAGAACATCATTTTCTCCATGCTTCTACAAACCACCAAGAATGTCTGATGCACAATTTTGCAACAAGAAAAAGTAACTAATTCATTTACATGCTTTAAGTGCAGATTTAAATTCCTATACTTTATCAAGGAATATAATTCATCTCAGTAAAATGAGAAATATTGGCCCAGGTAGTCATACTAAGCAACTGCTATCTTATAGGAAAGAGTTGTCCTTGGACACCTAGCTGTACTAAGTGAAAAGATCTTGCTCTTGTTGTTACCCACTTTATTGCAAGAGGTCCATTTGGTTTGAGGGATTCATATATAAGCAAGCAATTATTCAAATAAACTTTACATCCTTAAACAACTGTGTTTGCATGACATTCCACACCACAAATTATCCAACTACATTTTAACTTAACCTGTTCTACAAAATCAACCTGAGTGGTTAATTTATTGTTCATTGTGTCATGGGAGTCCAGAAAATTGCACTAATTGAGGAAATTAACAATGGATGTGTTACGTGCACTGCATATAGCCATTGTTGGCATCAGAGGAAGGCTCATATCTTTAGCTGAGTCTGAAAATAATTGCAGCTAATATGGTTTATTCAGAACCAGAAACTGTAGTTTCACTTGAAAATAATTCATGTTAGCTGGCAGTATTGTTGCTACATTTTATCCCTGTCACTGTTTGGGGGTAATTTTCAAAGGTGGTTCAGATTAAAATAAATGGTGTCATCCAACCTAAATGTTACCAAAATTTCAGTTAAGAATATTATCTCAATATTTTAGAAAAGAAATAATTCCTTCAGGATACTGTACCACATGAAGGTACAATATTGTGATTTCTCCCTAGTGTATTAATTTTTCATTTCTGCTTTGTCTTGTTTCTAACTTTAAAATCAGCTAGAAACATTAATAATAATTTAAAAAGCATTACACAAATACCAATTTGTATGCTTGTGAAACGTCCCAGTTCCTTAAAAACAGTAATTAATCATGAGAAGCAAACAAGGGTCAAGATGAAAAGCCATGGATCAAGAGCCATTTGAGAAAGAGAAAGCAGAAAAACAAAATGGCTGAAATACACTGCCAGCTATGAACTGCTGAATATTTCAAGTGTTTTTTCATTAAAGATATGGGAAAGAACTGAACCACAACTTGGTTAAAATCAACATATAACTGCTGAAGCTAATGAAATGACTCGGAATGGGGCCTTATTTGATAAGATTGTGAAAAATCTGAAGGCAGTGCAATCTTTCTAACTAGTTATTCACACGAATGGGATCTAGATTAATTGTAGCAATTTCAAAGGAGCCTCTTGTCGGCTTTGAACATCTCAAAAAAAATTACCCCAAACTAAATGCTCATTGGAAGATGAAAAATAAGGTATAAGCAAGTATACTCCACTAGCAATATAATCACATTATTACAGAACATAAACAATTATATTATGTTTTGAATTTAGTAATTTAGGTTCTATCGTGTTGAATTCAGAGGTAAATGCTCACAAGCTTGACCTGTCTCCGATAACAACTAACTTTTCAAAGGCAATTCCAACAATCTAATTAATCTCACCCATCCACTTTATCCATTAACTTATTCTCTTTCTATTTCTTTTTCTACTACCAAGGAAAAGTATACTCTATCACAACTTGTATCACATATCCAAAGTATGTGAATTCGGACTTCTGGTCCCTCAGTTTGCGACATTACAACTCTGATGCATGAGCTGCATTGCATCCCAGTTTTTGTATATATGCAATTCAAGATCATCACCCAGCCAGATTATTTGCAGGACCAACTCTCTCTGAAAGTATCTGTCCATTCCAACAAATCAGACAGCATGGGCATGCTGCAGATCCCTTCCCTTAAATGTTGCTATTTAGTAGGATCTATGAAGCATGCTTGTTTCATAGGAACTCTCCCCCTTATCTTTGACCCCACCCGCTTGGTATTCTGGTAGGCTCTAGGTCCTTAGTCCTCTGGATGGTCATAAGAGATGAGTTTTCCCCAAACACTGGGATAGGATGTGATTTGAGTCTGAAGATGATGGCATTGACTGCATTGGAGGAGAATGGATCGGGTACCAGGGTTTTGCTTTTGGCTGTTAATTGTTTTTGGTGGTATTCAAATTATGAGTTGCCCAGAGTTCTGTTTTTTTTTTTAAAAAATGGATAAATAAATGGATGGATGGATATGAAATTATGTTTGCTAATCACTACGACAACAGAACAGCAAGAGATGAGTGATTTCTTCTTCTTTCTGTCCACCGTCTCCACATCCATAAATTGAAGGTGTCTCTTTCTCACTGTCAAACTTCACAGCCATACATGACCACTGGAATGTACCACCATTTCTTTCATTGAAATAGCAATAGCACTGGGACTTATTATATACAGCTTCACAATGCTTTTACAGCCCTCTCTAAGCAGTTTACAGAGTCAGCATATTGCCCCCAACAATCTGCGTCCTCATTTTACCAACCTTGGAAAGATGGAAGTAAACCTTGAGCTGGTCAGGATTGAAGGAATCAAACTCCTGGCAGTGAGAGCAGAGTTAGCCTGCAATACTCTATTCTAACCACTGCGCCACCATGGCTCTTGGTGTTCCTATTCTTCATGATTTCATATAAACTTCCTCCCCAATCTCCTCTTTAGTTATACATTATGCTGTCCATATTTATTTATTCCTGAGCATAGAAAACAAAACTATTCAGCATCTTTGCTTCTTTCTTTCTTTCTTTATTTATTTGGAGGTTCTTCTATGCCGCCCTACTCCCTAAGGCTTCTCGCCATGAACTGTGTTTAGTAAGCATATATCTTGACATTACCTTTCTTAATATTTAATTAATATTTAGCTCTGATCTGAATTTGATTTCCACTTTATTAACAGCGTCATCTGCATACCTTACAATATTAGCATTTAACATTCAATATTGACACCACATGTCAGCAGTTCCAATCCTTCCATTCTTCACTAATTAACTGGATAAGGAATCCTTGCCTTGTTCTCTTTTCTATTCTGAACTATTCTGCCTCTTCAACTTTTTTAAAAGCCTTAATATAATCTACTCTCTGTCGTGAGCTGTACTGTCAATCCTTGCTATCGCCAATGAACCAAAGATAAACCTCTTTCTACACTCTCTTACTGGTGGAGTATCTATTTTGCATTAGCTATTTGGTCTCTTCTCTCTGTTTTTTTCTGAAACCTACTTGTTCATTTGGCATTTCTCTATCTACAGTAAGTATAGCTCAGCCCTTCTTCATAAGACGTTAAGCAAAAGTTTCCTTGAGTTAGGAATTAATGCATTTTCCTTCTTCAAAAGAAGTTCTGTGTCTCATCTTTTTTCCAACTGTAAATCACACAGTCCTCCCCTCCTGCAGCTTTAAGCAGTTCTTTTTTATTAAAAGTTTTAACAACAATAATAAGAACTACAAGAAAATAAATTACAACAAAAAATGAAAAAGAAAGAAAGAAACAGAGAAGGCTAAAAGTGCAATAAGAAAAGAAAACAGAAAACAGATCAAGATATAAAGAAAGATATAAAGACATAAATAAGTGGCTTCTGATATTCTTTACAGCAGTTATAAGTACAATTGTATTTTAATCTCTCTCTTTAAAGTTACACCATAACTCTCGTCTTTCTATAATCTATCCTGCCTAATCATCAAAACCATAAATCACAGCTTTATACAACTAAATTGATATTTCATGTACTTGGTCCTTTCGTATCTGACAATTGGTCTATTGCCTGTCATAACTTACATTCTTACATGGAGTTAGTTTATTTTCTGTGTTACTCTGATTCTGTAATCCCATTTATAAAAGGTTACAGTGTAGTCTTCCCACTTCCTTAAACTATCTTTACCCCTTACAGGATCTGCTGTGGTTATTTTTGTCTATTCCTCTCTATGTTCTTGTGACCTGTTTGACCAAATTATTTTCATTTGTATTTTCGTATTGTATTTCTCTGTTGGTTTTTTTGGCAGTCCTGACTGAGATGTTTCCTTGTTCCATCCTGCTTGACATCAGAAATCTGTGTTCCGTGGTTGTCCAACCTTCTTAAACCCAAGGTTTTCATCCTTCACATTTCCTGCTGAGGTGTTTAAACATACAGGTAGCATTTAACTGCAATTGCTTAAAATAATCTGCACCTTTTCCTAGGGTTGCATTACTGCCCTTCACATAAACTGAAATACCATTTTGAAAATGAACTTCAATCATTACCCAGTCCTAACATTTATTGGGTAGCTGCTAATTTTAATAGATATAATCCTGTTACACACTGGGTTGTTGCTAAGTGCATACTTAATGACGTCCTTTTTGAATATAATTGCCATTCCATTACTTTATATAGACTCATGCCCTAAAATCATCTAATAATTTGATTTAAAGTGGCCCATTCCACTTCAGTCACATTAACATTCTAAAAACATCCAATTTGGTAGACTTTATATTTGCTTTGATAATTTCACATTTTCATTGATTCATGCTTCTTTCATCCAGAGGCCTCTGCATCATCCAATGCTTTGATTAAAACCAAAGAACATGGAGCCGAGGTGGCGCAGTGGTTAAAAGCAGCACTGCAACCTACTTCAGCTGACTGCTAGTTCAGTAGTTCAGTTGTTCAAATCTCACCGGCTCAAGGTTGACTCAGCCTTCCATCCTTCTGAGGTGGGTAAAATGAGGACCCAGATTGTTGGAGGCAATATGCTGAACTCTGTAAACCGCTTAGAGAGGGCTGTAAAGCACTATGAAGCGGTATATAAGTCTAAGTGCTATTGCTATTGCTATTGCTAACATCATGCTGTTACAACACATAAGGGTTATGGTGGCACTTATAGTACAAAGATATCATAGTCTGGGCATGATTTTGGAGTTTCTTCTTGAAAGTGGATTCATTTCTCTCAACCTGCAAAGCCTCCTGCTCCTCAGTCCTATTGTAGTTACTCATTATGCTGCATGTGGGTATGGGTATCTATGTTTCTGTTCCTGAGAGATTGAGAAAAAATGCCAAGAGCGTACACCAAACTATATCCCCAGCAGGGTCACACAAAGTGTGAAGGTTATCCCAGCTGTCCATGTAAAGCAAACAGGCACCCATACTGGGCAGCAGCAATAGAGGAAGCTGCCGAAGGAAGAGGTTCACTTTAGCAAAGGGATCATTTCATGCTGTGCAGCAGAAGGCATTGGTAAACAATTTCTATATTTTACTGAGAAAGCCACATGGATAGAAGAGATAAAGCAATTGACAATATAGTGGTGGATAATGGACCTCTTAAAGTCAGATAGCACTCAACATGCTACTGAAGAATTGCTGAGCATCTTCCAGAGTACTAATGGCATTTATGACATAGCTAGGTTAAAGCCTTCGGGATATCTAGTTGACGATGCTGCCATGCAGGGAAAGAAAAGCTGAAGCTGCAAGAAACAGAATTACAGTGAGACCATAGAATGCAAGGAGCATAAACACGGAAAGTTCAACCCAGTGAAAGACAAAATGAATTGCCTACACATTGACATCTTATAAATCAGTGAGTAGATAAAGACTAGAATTTGACAGTTTTAGTAAAAAGGTCACACTATGAGAGCCCCATTAGGTAGAAATCAACTGCACTAGAGTTACTTCCAATTGCTATCTCATGTTCTAAACTTTAAAACATTTCATCCCCTTTTGGCTAGGTAATGGTTCCTGAATATTTCTACCAAGGTCACCTTCCTCTCTACCTGCTATTTATATTATTCAGGACATGAAAATCAAAGAATGAATGCTATTTTCAAAGTCAAAAAGGATGTAGCAAGAACAATACTTGGCTACAATACAATCAATGACTGAATAATATTGATTAGACATTATGGACAACATTTTAACATGACAATTATCTGAGTTTATGCCCCAACCACGGGTGCAGAAGATGAGGTTTTATGGTCATGTTATATCTGAAATTGACGTAATATCTAATAAGATGAGTTGCTTCCAGAAATTGGAATGCCAAAGTTGGAAATATTAAAAAAAGTTGGAGTGAATGACCTAGAAAACTGAAACTAAGCAGGGGAACAACTTATCAATTTCTGCGAAACCAATGATTTTTTTCACTGCTAACATGGTTTTTGGAGTACTAGTGGCACAGTGGTTAAAGACTTTTAGCTATACAATTTGGATGAACACCCGTTGAATGGTGTGGGAGTAGGAATGGATTTCCAGAGGAAAAATTGCAGACTACAGGAACCAGGAGCACTACTCAGGTGGACCTTGAGGACATAGATAAACCTCCAAGTGCTTCAACCACCCTCTAAAAGGATGCAAATGACCAGCTGTTTGCAAGGAATATAAATCCTTCCATTCCCCATTGTCCTGTCAGAGCTGAAGAAGCTTCTTGGATGAGAAGCGAAATGTCTTCAAAGAAAAAACAAGAAAGCCCAGTTGCCTCCTGAAAAAGCACCTTTGGGACAACCATGACCTGGATGACTGAGAATCTCTACAGACCTGCAGTCATCGTCGTTATCACCAATTCAATCCTGTCTGACCATCTATGGATCAGCACTTTCCATGCCTCTCTGTCTCGCATCACCTCCTTCAGATCTGCCATGGTCATCCCAATGTCAACTTTTATAGTGTCTAGCCAGCAGGTGCAAATATTTTATTTGCCTGCAATACTGCAAAACTGGAAAACTCTGCCCACAGCCTGGAGTTCGATCCTGATGGAGCTCAAGGTGGACTCAGCCTTCATCATATCTTAAAGACCATTCAAACGAAAGATATATATTGGAATGGAGAAGATGGATTGACTATATTCAAAACAAGTACCAGATTAAGAAGATTCAAATAGCTTATGAATGAAACATTTTTAATTTTTAGTCCATGTTTAAAGGGTTTCGAGCTATAAGGAGTTAAAGACCTAGAGAGATTTTGAAGTCAATAATTTGTTAGCATATTTTAGTTCTATGTTTGTGAATACTATACCCTGTGCTTGTTCTGGGAAGTCTAGGGAGGGGGGTGGGGGAGATGGGGGTGGGAGGGCAAGGGGAGAGGGACTACTTAAAAACTTTTTTTTAATAAAAAAAAGATTTTGAAGTAAAAAAAGAAAAAAGTAGAACAGACTGATGATTGATGATATAAGTGCAGAATAAGATACTACTTTTGAATGATTGACTAAAATGTATAACTATGTATTTTATTGTAATATTTTAAGGTATATGTGTATTGAGTTGTATATGAAGTTTTGGAGAAAAATAAAAAAACTTTTTGAAAAAAAAAAGGTGGACTCAGCCTTCCATCCTTCCGAGGTTGGTAAAATGAGAGTCCAGATTGTTAGGGGCAATATGCTAATAATCCTGACATTGTAAACCGCCCAGCGAGTGCTGTAATAGCACTAAATGCTATTGCTATTTGAAGGCGTATGAATGTTTTACAATTTGCTAGAGTTTTTTTATGCTGTTAAATGAATGCACAAAAATAACTAATTTGTAAAATTCACAAGTCTGCCTTATTCAATTCCAGACTATATATCCTTTGTCACCTCAGAATCACAGTGGCTGATTTAAAGTTATTTAAAGAGTAAGATGTGAGAAAATGCTACTGTACATTTAAACTGTTGCAGACAGAGAAGAGACAATAGACATTGGGTGCTTTATTGTTAAGACAGTCAACAAACTGACCAGGCACATCAGACTTTTAATCATATTCTCTCTCATATGATATATATGGTAGTTCTATTTAAAATACAGCGTTTTAATATATGGGGTTTTAAGAGGGAAACAAAGGATTGTTGGAAGCAGCAGAAGAGGTGTTCAATGTGGGAATGGGATATTAATTAGTCACTAGAGAAATCCACATGGACTTCACATATATGGCACTGATGATTTACTTATAGCTTCATACTAAGTGCTAATCTTAAGGTGTTGGAAGGAAAATCCATCTGTTCAGTTCCAAGTTGGGAGAAAGATGCTGGAAACAACATGGAGGCTGATTGGAAAGAAAGTTTATTGATGAACAGAATCACACACAAGGACATTGTGCAGTTCTGGGTCAGCTGAACAAATGGCTGAATAGGTAGAGGGTTCTTTATAGTTTCTGTAACCTTAAAGTTTGGGATTTGTGCAATATGGGCTTTGTGTTTCTAAAAGGCTGTTGAGCAATTTTTATTGTGGCTAATGGCTTTCGTCCTATTGAATCTTGGGTGAGGGGCTGCTTGTTCTAATTCTGTTACTCTGCTTTTCTTAGCTGTCAAACTTTGCCAAAGGGAGTGTTGAAATATCCTATCTTGAATGGATTTCTGCCTGCAGTATTTGCTTTGCTTATGAATGGAGCCATCTAAATAGTTGGCTTCCTCTTTCAATAAGCTCTATATCTCCTTAAGTGCAGGGGCAGGTTGCTCACTTACCTCGCTGCCGGAGCCATGCACGTGTATCTCCACGCTTTGGGGGGCGCTCGCTACGCATGTGTGCCCCCTCACGTGATTTTGCTTCTGCGCATGCGCAGAAGCAAAATCGCGCTGAAATCTCATGAGGGGACATGTGCGCGAGAGAGATTTCGGCACGATTTTGCTTCCGCGCATGCGCAGAAGAAAAATTGCCCAAAAATCACACCCCCCCAAAATGGCGATTCGCTGGGTGGACCGGCAGAGAGGGCTCCGGAGTGGTTGCGAAATCCGCACCTCCCTACCGGAGCTGCGTATTGGGCAGCTCCGGCAGGAACCCACCTCTGCTTAAGTGCTGGCATCTGCTGTGGGCTATTAAGAAAGATTGGGAGTTGCTTTCTGCCTCTAAAAACATGTTTCTCCATTTCTCCTTTAGGGAACTATAATATTATACCTTTTTTTAATATTTCCCAAAATATTTCATTCTTCAGCGGGGGGGGGGGGCTTCACAGAAAGGTATTCAAGCATCTCATCCATGTACAGAAGATAGCAGCAGGGAATAAGAACAAAACAACTTTAGGAAAATTAATGAAGGAGAATGTCTAGCTAGTAGCAAGCAAGGATTAGATATACTCTGCGGCTTTGGCAGGACACTTGTGGTTCCCTGGCCCTTTCTTTGTTACCCACTGGATTTTCTGATCTATCTGATACTTCACTTTAAAATTACTTAATTAAAAACATGAAAAGATGATGTGCCGCAAAACTCTAATTACCAGTGCTATTTTATTCCTAATAATCTAAGCGCTAAATGGGCCCCATTAGTATTCAGAGAATATAATAATACATTGGTGGATGTAGCCATCTCGTTTGATTGGAAAAGGCAAAGATTATCAAGGATAGTACAAAATGTCCTGTAGGAAGGATGGCTAGAGGACAATGGTAGGCATATTTCTGGTAAATTGGGAGTTTAACTTTATTTTTCTGATATTTATTTATTGCTTGCCTTTATTATTTGTATAAATAACTTAAGGCAGCTAACACAGATAATATTCCTTCTTCCTCCTCTTTTCCCCACAACATTTGAAGTGAGTTGAAGTGAGAAAGAGTGATTGGCTCAAAGTTATCCAGCCAACTTTCATGAATAGTAATTCAAACTTTTTATTTTCTGGTAAATTGGTAGTTTTAAGTGCTTATTGTCTTCATGGCATCCGTTATAGGAATGCCAACTCCCCAGCAGCCATTTGTGAGAATGTCTTCAACATGCGTGTGCTCAAAATCCCAAATGTGCTTCGAAAGGTTGAGTAGCTTTAGGCAACAGAATGCCAAATGTTTGGAAAAACAGAATCCAGAAAATAGGAACGTTCTACTGCTGCTTGGGTTTATTTATTTATTTATTTATTTGGCAGTTTTTCTATGCCACCCTACTCCCTCAGGACTCAGGGCGGCGAGGGTTAAATTACTATGCACAAGGCCAGGGCCTGATAGTTGAAAGGGTCCTCAAAATTTTAATTTAAACAAAAAATGCATACCGCACATTTTGAAGCAGAAATCTTGCTCCGCTCTATTCCTTCTCCTCTGGGCATTCTGGAGATATAAAGATGCCAGCATAAACAGAGCTTAGTTCTGCAGAATATTTAAAAAAATATTGGATATTGAGACAGAAAAGTTGCTACTGGCATTGGCTGGTAAATGTTGGGAGGAAGAGAGGAAGGACTCTGAGTACTGAATATGCTCTTCCTAGGGGCAGGGGAAAGACAGCATAGCAAGAGCCTTGCAGAGGAAAGAAAGCATCTGAAGATGAATGTAGAGCCATGGGTTCTTTGGTTGTGTAATCTGGAAAAGAACATGTATAACTAGTTGGAGTCTTAAAGGAAGGCTCTGTGCTTATATTACAGGTCCTCTTTGATTCAAATATATTTTGTATTTTTCCCCTTCTTGGGAACGGCTGAGCTCATATACCAGTTTGAAATGCATGCACTGATACTTTGATGTTCAGAAGAGTGGTGCTGCACAGCACCTGTGCTGAACCAGTAAGCAAACAAAATCATGGCTTTGCTGTGCTCCAGTCATGTATTGCTTCAAAATTTGAAATCTTAACTTCGTTTTGGTTGACTTCTGATTTCTTTATGACTTACAATGGTAGCTTCTGGGAGCTGAAGTCCACTTAAAGTTGCCAAGGTTGAGAAACACTGATGTAATCCATTCCAGGATTTAGTAGGTTTACCTGGTTTCCTTAACTGGAACTGGATTACGCGATCTACTGTAGGTACATATAATACATTATCACTGTTAACCAGTTCTCTCTTACTAGTGTTGGAAGAA
Source organism: Diadophis punctatus similis (assembly GCA_023053685.1). Classification (NCBI taxonomy): domain Eukaryota; kingdom Metazoa; phylum Chordata; class Lepidosauria; order Squamata; family Dipsadidae; genus Diadophis; species Diadophis punctatus. The sequence goes on from JALIGW010000001.1 coordinate 62,685,418, forward strand.
ATATCCATCTGGTTCAGTTCCAAATGGGGAGAAAAACACTGGGAACATGGAGGATGATTGGAAAGATGGTTTATTGATGAACAGGACCACATGGGTTTGATGTCCTGGTGCAGCTGAACACATGGAATGGAGAGTGAGAGTTATTTATACCCTCTCTTGGGCCTTGCCCTTGAGCTTCCTGTTCCTGTGGCAAGAGCATGTATTCTATTGGTTGCTGTAGTCAGACTCCCATGTGGCCATGTGGGGTCAGCTTGTCTGAATCAAGTTTGAAGCCTGCTGGGTGATGCAATGAAGAGGCCTGTGTTCTGAAAGGGTGTTGGGCCATTCCTATTGTGTCTTAATGCTTTCCTGGTTTGGCTCTTGAGTGAGGGGGTGATCCTACCATTCTACCTTTGTTCAAAATATCCTGTCTTGAATGGATTGCCAAATCTGCATTTCTAAAAGCTGGCCTCAGCTTAGTATCTGCTTGGGGGCAGGGAACTGTGGCTCTGAGTTTCTGTCTTTAGAAGCATGTTTCTCCTTTAGGGAAAATATCATATTCTGCCTTTTTAATATTTCCTAAAACATTTCATTCTTCTAAGAGGGATGGGTGCTAACTTTCTACACTAGGTATTTCATCCAAGAGATTCTTCCATAGAAAGAAGCATAAAACAGAAACAATACATAAAGTATAATTAAACCCTTGTTTTGATTTGACCAAGTTAATTGACTTGAGATCTTCAACAGAGTTTATATATTATCCTTCAGATTGGATCAAATATGCTGTCCAGTTTTCAATTCTGGGTCATTTTTTCATCTTGTAAGAGATGGATACATTTAATGAAGAACGCTGTCAGAAGAGCTACTTTTCTGTGTGCAGATAGTAAATATTGCATCATACTAAATTATTTTAATTTCTATGAGTTTTTTTTAAACATGGTCTGACATACGTTGCCCAACCGTTTGACTTGCCTGGGCCATATGGAGTGAAGAGGATCATCTTGGGCAACATATAAAATATATAAGATAGTTAATAAATGTATATAACAAACTTTCTAGATTTTTTATTGTTTTAGGGGGCCACATTACGAGCTGCCCAGAGCCACATGCAGCTCGTGGGCTGTGGGTTGGACAATTCTGGTGTAGCAAATGAGAATATAGAGAATGTGATTATTTCCCCCTTGTCAAAACCCCATACCTCTTGTTCTCAGTGCGAAGAACTTCTTGTTTCAAAGCAAGCAAAATTGCAGCTGGGATGTATGTGTTTTGAATCAACCGTTGAAAGGAAAATTATACAAACTCACATTTGTGAATAATATTTACAAAATTAATTTAATTGGCTCCTGTGAAGAGATTCAGCCTTTCCATTGTATCCAATTTTTTAGAATCCTTGCCAGTGAAAAATCCTCATGATGTCTGACTTAGCTGATACTGTGCCAAGAGTTAACTTATCTGAAAACTGTTTTTATTATTTTTATTATTTTATTTAATTTGTGGTGTCTGCACAAATTCACTTGGCTTTTTATAGCATCCATATGCATAAAATGAGTAGATAAGTACTCTACCAATAGAAGTACTTTCCATAATAATGAAGAGCTTGACATAACTCTATTCTTGGCAGTGCTTATTTTCTTTCATCAACTAATAATTTTGGCAAATTCATCTGTCCTTCCTTCCAAGTGGATGCCTTTTGTGTACTAAAATGCTGACATTATTTATAAGGAACACTGCATCTGAGTGTGCTTGCAATCAGTCCTACAGGACAATTTCAGTCAACGTTAGTTCAATTTATTCCATCTAAATGACTCTAAAGTGTAAATAAAATTGAATCAAAGCTACTGTATTTGACTCATGTTACAACTGCAGCAAGATACTGTTAAACAAGATGCCGAATACAAAATGGAGGAATAGTACTAAGGAAGCTGTTGCAAATCTCGAAGTTTGTAGGAATATGAAAAACGGATAGACCGCAAAATGTTCCTACCTCAAGGAAACCATTTTGAGGGTTTCAAATAGGAATTTGGCTATTTCAGGAGCCACTTTATGAATGTTCTGAAATCAACAGGTGGACTGTTCTATGGCTTTGGCTTGAGCCACCTTTTCTCAAACATTTCTCAGCCAAAATTGGTGCCAGATTCTGGGATTACCCAAGTTTCTGTGCTGTTAGTTTAGTTTGGATCCGTGGTGGCGAACCTATGGCACGCGTGCCACAGGTGGCACACGGAGCCATACCGGCCAGCACGCGAGAGTTGCCCACCGGCAAACCGGAAGTGTGGAAAAACGCACTTCCGGTTTGCCGGTGAGCTGTTTTTTGCACTCCGGAGGGTTCAGGCAAGCTCCCTGAAGCTCCGGAATGCAAAAAACTACAAAACGGACAAACCGGAAGTGCATTTTTCCGCACTTCCGGTTTGTCCGTTTTGTAGTTTTTTTGCATTCCGGAGCTTCAGGGAGCTTCCCTGAACCATCAGGAGTGCAAAAAACAGCTCACCGGCAAACCGGAAGTGCGTTTTTCCACACTTCCGGTTTGCCCGTTTCATCGTCCCAGGCTCCGGTAAGGCCTTTGTGCGGGGGTGGGGGTGTGTGCGCATGCGCAGGGGGCAGCATGGGGGGGTGTTGTGCGCATGCATGGGGGGAGGGAATGGGTGTAGGCATGCGAGCGCGCGCGAGCGCGTCCCCCCCTTTTTGGCACGCGAGCCTAAAAAGGTTCACCACCACTGGTTTGGATGGTGCATTGAGCCCTCAAAAGAGCTCTGGTGGTACAAAAGAGCCCTGGTGGTGCAGTGATTAAGGTGCAATATTGCAGGAAAACTCTGCCCACAGCCTGGAGTTCGATCCTGATGGGGCTCAAGGTTAACTTAGCTTCCATTCTTCCGAGGTCGATAAAATGACAACCCAGATTGTTGGGAGCAATATGCAAATAATGCTGTACGTTGTAAACCGCTCAGAGAGTGCTGTAAAATGCTATGGGGTGGTATATAAGCCTAACATGCTAAAAAGCTATGCTAATGTGAGAAAAGAGGGTTGAAAGGAAATATGGCCTGACAGACCAGGCCTGCTTGAGATTATAAGGATTGCCTTCCTGTCTCTCTTTTTTAAAAAGATTGCTAGGGGCAAGAGAGTTCATGATCAGCTTTCCATGAGTATTCTGCTTTGGTTTTTTGTAGGCAGAAAGACTCTTTTGTGATAAAGAGATGGGAGTATAAATGTATGTACTACTTTGCTTCATACACAAGTGTTGTGAATACTGCTGTGATGTACAGATGTAAACATTCCTAATACAACATTGGTTTGAACTTGGTGGGCATGTACATTCTACAGAGCTATATTCTCATCTGTTCATATATCATTAATATTATCCACGCAATTAAGAAACGCTGGGAGCCTTTTTATTTTTGCAGCTAGCAGCACCCCAGCGTACAAGCAAAAAGATAAGAAAATATAACACAACTGCTGTTTTTGGACTTGCACTTGTGGCAGGCAGACTGCCAAAAAAAAACAAGCAATAAACCCGGGGCCTACAAAAAATTTGCCAAGGAGAAGATTTTTTTTTTAGTTTTTTTAAATCAAAACATGAAATAAACATTTTAGGGGAGATGTTTGGAAAAGACCTCTGTTCTATTGTTTCTGTTGCAGGAAAGAGGAGCTGATAAGAGAAGAAGTAATGGATGGAAACTAATCAAGGAGAGAAGCAACCTAGAACTAAGGAGAAATTTCCTGGCAGTGAGAGCAATAAACCAGTGGAACGGGTTGTTTTCGGACGCTTCATCACTGGAGGCTTTTAAGAAGAGACTGGACAGCCATTTGTCTGAAATGGTATTCCGGGGTGGCCAAACTATGGTGCTTTGAGGACCTGTGCACTTCAACTCCCAAAATTCTTGAGCTAGCCATGCATGCATGGCTGGCTGGCTCAGGAATTCTGGGAGTTGAAGTCCACAGGTCCTCAAAGAACCATAGTTTGGCCACCCCTGGTATAGGGTCTCCTGCTTGACAGGGGGCTGGACTAAAAGACCTCCAAGGTCCCTTCTAATACTGTTATTCTGCCCATCCCCAACTGCTGTTGTGCTGCTTTTTTGGAACAATGGGACGTTGCTCTGTGCAAAGAATGCAGGAAGTGTCGGCAAAGATTATACACTCCAGTAGTGGGTTCTAAATTAGTGTGCTACCGGTTTGTGTGCACGCTTGCGCATGCGCACAATGCTTCTGTGCATGCGCAGAAGCGTCCCGGGTGGGTGGGCGGAGCCTCTCACCACCGCCGCTACCGATTCTAAGAACCGGTCTGAACCAGGAGCAACCCACCACTGCTACACTCCCTGCAGGGTCACCCAAAGTATGAAAACCATCGCAGCTGCCCAGCTAAAGCAAACAGACACCTATATTAAGCAACAGCAGCACAGGAAAATGCTGATGGTCATTTTAGTGACAATGGTAAAAGGATGATTTCATGGTGCATGGAAAAAGACAATTGTAAACCACTCCTGTATTTTACCAGGGAAGCCACATGGATGAAAAAAAGATGAAGTGAATGACAGTATAGTGTCAGATAAAGGGCCCCTCAGGTCAGATGGCAATCAAAGAAAAAGCCGAAGAATTTTTTGGAGGATTAATGGTGTTTATGATGTGACTAGATTAAAGCCCTTGGGACGTCTGGTTGTTGATGTGCCCATGCAGGAAAAGAAAATACGAAGCTGAAAAGACAGAATGACTGTGAGAACATGGATTGGAGCATGAATATAGGAAAGCTCAACACAGTGAAAGATGAAATGAATCAACTGCACAATGGCATCTTAGGCATCAATGAATGGAATGTTTCCCCCCCCAAGCTCAGAATGCTTGTATTGGCCAATGCAAGCTCAGAATATTTTGTACTCTATGAAGCATTATCTCTTAGCTAAGAATAGTGCAGATCCAAGAAACGGCAGACAAAGGTGTCTTTCAGATAGCCGTGTTAAAATGCTATCTGCCAGTCCTTGAGCCAGCAGAAAAATATGACAGCATAAATGGAGCTGTCCCCCTTGTTGATCCGTAATCTGCAACAGTAACAGGGCTAGCAAAGAGCATTCTTCTTATGCACCAATTGTGAGCCTTTAAAAAAAAAAGGGGGGGGGACAGCGGATTCTCTTGGTTTCATTTTCCTTCCATCTCCCAGTGGAAAAACAACCCCTAATGACATTCTCTAATTTATTTATTTAGTGTATGGGGATGTTACATTATCCAGGAGACTACAATGCTAATACAGAGTAGTAGTTTGGCTGCCTAAGACTGCTAACCCTGTTTGGTTCATGCTTGCATGCTTTCCAAGGTGCTCCATGGGGTGGGGGATGTAGGGTGTTAGCAGGGATGGGTTCTAACTTACCTTGCTGCCAGTTTGCTTCCTCCGGCGCCGTGCGCATGCACAGTGCCAAAAAATAAAATAAAATTCAAAACAAAGTCAAAAACAAGATGACGATGCATGCACAGTGCTGGAAACTCAGCTTCTGTGCATGCTCAGAAGAAAAAAAAACCCGGAAAAAAATTTCCCCCCAAAAAACCCTTTTCAAAAAAAATTCAAAAAAAAAAAATCCAAAAAAAGAGATGGTGGCATCCACAGACTGGCACCGACAGAACCGGTTCCGTGACATCATCGTGACATCACCAGCGGCTTGCTACCAGTTTGGGCAAACTGGTCCGAACTGGGAGTAACCCACCTCTGGGTGTGAGCTAGCTCTGCACCAAAAAACCCACCAGACAAACAGCATCCTGCAGTGTTATCTGGGGCACTCTCCCTCTACCAAAGCCGCCTTGCAACTGGGCGTCACAACTGGGAAGATCCAGGGCTGGCACGATTCTGTCTGCTTGCATGAAGCACTGGCTCATCTTCCCACCGAAGTGGTACCTATTTATCTACTCGCATATAATATGTTTTCGAACTGCTAAGTGGGCAGAAGCTGAGGCAAATGATGGGAGCTCACCCCACCATGCAGTGCTAGGTCTCAAACTGCTGGAGCAAAGATCATCTCCAGAATCATTAAGCCACTGAGTCACTGCATTGTTAACACTCTCTAAGATAAGATGGGATGGGATGGGACGGGATGGAGTTGATACAATAGATGCAGTATAAGTGAGGGCTTAACCTGGCAGCTTTAGCTACCTATTAAGTGGAACAATGAATACAGGTGCAGATTGGAAACATGGGGTGAAAGGGGAGTGAGTTCCTCCAATGGTCTTCTGTTCAGCACTTCCATCAATTGGGCTATTTGTGAGTTGAAGTCTGATAAATACTAAAGTTAACCTTAAAAGGCAGTTCTGGCAATCATTTGAAAGAATGATAAAACCGCATTTATAAAGAGTCGACATAAGATTTGACAAGTGCAACAGAACGCTCTAGACAGGAAGTACTATATGCAGATGGATGCCTCTATGAAAGTCAGATGGATGTTTTTTCTTACAATCCAGCCCAAAATGACCATGAACAGAATTTCCCAGTATCTAGAGGAAAGGATGCATGCCTGCAGAAGCCAAAACTGATAAAAAAGTTGCTGATCCCAATCCCTACCATATCAGCAACCACATTGTTAGCGAAGTTGTAACCCAATCCCAAACTATGTCAGGAGAGAGAAAATAAGACTTTAAAACTTCAAAATAGTTTAATGTTATGCTACCGCAACCCTGGGCTGGGGAAGAGATAAAGGGAATGTTATGATGACATGACCCCAAAAAACCAAAAACCAAAAACCTTTAAAAGAGCATGTGAGAATGATTTTAGAGACAATAACCAAAGCCACTTTTACCTAAGGATAAAAATATTCAATATACATTCAAGTAGATAAGAGGTAGGGGAGACAACACAAATGCAGGGGTGGGTTCCTCCCGGTTCGGACCAGATCGCCCAAACCGTTAGCGACTCGCTGGTGATGTAATTTTGGCGTCACGGATCCGGTTCTGTCTGTGCCGGTCCGTGCTCGCCGCCATCTTTTTTTCTGAATTTTTGGCTGATTTTCCTATGTTTGGATGGCTTCACAGCGTTCTGTGCTTTGAAAAAAGCCCTCCCGCCTGTCCCCAGGTTAATACTGACCTTTATTTCTTTGCCCGAAGCACAGCTGATGAGCTCCTCAGCTGTGTTTCTTGCTGAATCCACCTGCGAGGGGACGTGCGAGGGGACGTGTGCGTGCGGGCGAAAAATGTCGCAACACGAACCGGTGGCAAAGATAAGCAAAACTCACCCCTGCACAAATGGGAATCAAATGGGAGTGCAACTCATTCCACCAAAACAAGAAGCAATGGATGGAAGCTAATCAAGGAGAGAACCAACCTAGAATTAAGGAGAAATTTCCTGACAGTTAGCACAATTAATCAGTGTAACATCTTGCATCCAGAAGTTGCAATCAGTTGCATCCAGAAGTTGTGGATGCTCCATCACTGGAGGTTTTTAAGAACAGATCTGACAACCATTTTTTTTCTGAAATGGTACAGGCTCTCCTGCTTGAGCGGGGGGGGGGGGTTGGACAAGAAGATCTCCAAGTCCCTTCCATCTCTTTTATTTGGTCAGATGTATTGCAATCCAAAACCCTTCCAGTCAGGGGCGGGTTGCTCTCTTACCTCGCTACCAGAGCTCTGCGCGCACATCGCCACGTTTGGTGCACGCGCCCCCTTGCTACGCGCGTGCGCCCCCTCGCACAATTTTGCTTCTGCGCATGCGCGGAAGCAAAATCTTGGCAAAATCTCAGCGAAATCATGCACGCGAGCGTCCCCTCACAAGATTTCGCTGAAATTTTGCTTCCGCGCATGTGCAGAAGCAAAAAAGCCCAAAAATTCAGCACCAGTGTGACCGCACTCAAATAGCGCCATCTGCTGGCCGCTACCGGTACTGTAGAGTGGGCCGCACCGGTAGGAACCCACCACTGCTTCCAGTGTCTAAATATCCACATTGGTTTACATTTAATGTGGTTTTTCCACTCCCTTGCTGGTGTGTGGGCACAAATAGATTTTGGGTTGGTCAGCCATTTTGGTGATATACATTTGCATATAGTTAGAGTGTGACACCATCAATGTCCAGAGGGGACGGCTTAGGCCTGGATGATGACCTTTCATTCAGCCTTTATCCCAATTTCCTTTGTTTTCTGTACTAGAAACCTAGCTGTTCATCTGGATATCATGTCCATTGTCAAAAACATTAGCCTGTGAATAGCCACCTCATGGCTCTGGCCAGATTTGTGTTGCAAGACACAGAATTCTGAACTGTGGGTTGTTTCCTGTTGTCTGTAAGCAGCATCTGGATTTTCATTCCTTGAAATGTCTGGGTTGTGCAGCAATTTGTCAAGGTCTGAAGGGAGAAAGGTTAGATCTGACCCCAAGGATTCTTGGTTATTGTCCTCCATGTCTGGAGCAACAACAGGAGTACCAACAGATGGTCTCTTGAAGTGGATGCAATTATCTTGAAGAATTGTGAAACCAGGTCTATTAATGGTTTAGCTGTTTTCTGTGTTATCACTAATAATTTCCTCAGGTCATCCAATCTTTTTTATTATGTCAATTTGTTCCAGGCCTGACAAGGCACTGAGAAAGTTAATCAGGTTTCTCTCTAAAGTTTCTTCAGTGATCTGTCTTGCAATGGGCAGCACGGATAAATAGCTTGAACTTTTTTGTCTTAGGGTTGATAATTTTTAAAAAGACATATTTGGGCTTATCTAGATCCATGTTGCTATTTTTATATGTTAAAAAGGTGCTTCTTTTTGGCTAAAATGAGGTAGTAGTAAACTGACTTCTTCTGTATGAAAAACGTGCGTTGGAAAAACTTGCAATCCCTCCTGGATGGAAACCTTCTGTAAGCCAGTCAGCTGTCTTTAGGGGTTGTCTGTCTCTAGATTCCCATTTTCTTATAATTTGTTATTTTGGATATAATGTAAGTATCTAATGTACACCATATATAAATTGACTTTTTAAATATTATTTAGTGATTATATGGTTATTTCCACTATCATTTCAAAATCAAAGAATTTACAATGGCAATCAAGGTTACACAACAGGTATGTAATAACATGGGGGTCTCAGGCACCCTGTAAGAGTAGACACAAGTAGCAGTTTACAGAGACAGCATATTGCCTCCAACAATCTGGTCCTCGGAAGGATGGAAGGCTGAGTCAACCTTGAGCCAGTGAGAATCGAACTGCAGGAAGCCAGCAGTCAGCAGAAGTAGCCTGCAGTACTGCATTCTAACCACTGCGCCACCACGGCTCTCCTAGATCCAAATCAGTATAATTGAAAACACAACACAGGATATATACTGTGTAAACATAGAGAAACCCCTCCCCCCCACTCCAAAAAGGTGGTGGGATGGAAGTCGTGTAAAATCCTGTACATGGGATCATGGCATAGTGTAACTTCTCTGAGAGCTTAAGGGAAGCTGGACAGCACATTTTTGGTTTTTATAATATTAAATAACATGGATTTTTACATTTCATATCGATGGTTTTTGCCTGGTTGTTTTATTTCATTGTTGTGCGTTGCCCAGAGTCACTTTTGGTGAGACGGGTGGCTGTATATATTTGATTAAGAAATAAATAATAAATATCACTTGGATTCCTATGAGGAACTTAATACTTATAATATAGCCTCTATATGGATAATATTACCTTATTTATGATAACCTATTTATTTTTTGCCTCTATACCAAGATCAGTGGTGGGTTCCTACCGGTGTGGTCCACTCTATAGCACCGGTAGCAGCCCGCTGGTGACGTCACAGTACCGGTGCGGTTGGTTGCCGGTGCCTGGGCACTGCCATTTTTTAAAAAAAATTTCTTCTGCACATGCCCAGAAACCTGACAATTAAGTCTTTCCCCATCCCTTCGCTTGAAAATAATAAGAAGCTCGCATTTGACACTTTTCCTTCACTTTTGCCTAAAGCTTCCCAAAGTGGGCGTTTTCCGAAAGCTTAGCCTTTTATACTGTTAATTTGATATAGTTTTATATTGTTATTCTTTAGACGAAAACATTGAGGACTGTTAAAAGATACTGTTCTTTTAACAGTCCTCAATATTTTCGTCTAAGGAATCCATGACTGAAACCAAAAATGCTGTATGAGACTTGCTTGTCTTTTAACTATAGCATTTTCTGCATATAAAGGTTGCTGTGTTGTCATGGTGTAACACACACTTTGTATGCAAAGCTTTTCATGTAAGGTATAAAATAGCAAAAATAGTAGTAACATCTCTCTGAAATAACTAATATATGACCGGCAAGCCACACCCACCCAGTCACATGGCCGGCAAGCCACACCCACAAAATAAGCCACACCCACAGAGTGGTAGTAAAAAAATCAGGAACCCGCCCCTGACCAAGATACATTATTGGCTCTACCAGAGTTGTAGGGATTCACCTTCAGTGACCTAACCCACAACTCCAAACCAGTATTTTGACTGCAAGTATAGTAAGAATGCTATTAACTTTCTTTTCCTTACCATGTTCCTGCTGAGGCTTGCTACATTGTCATTTTCCTACTCTTGCCAACTTTGAGAAATATGGTTATTTCTATTGATTTTAACTGAGCGGTCACAAAAATTATTTCAAATTGTTTTCGTCTCTGAAATGTGAAACCGCTGAGTGCAAGATGTCTCTCGGTTGGTGGCATCTAGCAGAATTTTGTTGAAAATGACATGCATCTTCCACCAGACTCCATGTGGGCTGCTAAGAGTTCAGCTGAAACGAGAGGAATGTCATACAAGTAGAAAATAAAACACTCCAGGAAATAATTAAGTATGCTTCTGTCCTATGAATCTGATGAGACCCTTTAAGCTTTCCTTCTATTTCTTCCCCATTCTGCCTATGGAATATTTGCAATGAGTTGCTGTGACATATGAATTCCAAATGAAACAAGATGTTCTCAGAAAATCTAACCTTCCCCTGTACATATGTGATAGGAGCAGACTGCTAATATCCCTGCCTGTATCATGCTGCTTTCATAGGTACAAAATGGTCACATTTATCTCAGGTTGTAAATCTACAGAAATGGACAAAATTACACAATGAATTGTTTATTGGTTTCTGGGTTTAACTTTCTGTCCCTTCACACTGGCAAGCAGAGATTTAATTCCCGTTCTATTATTCTCGATAGGAGTTCTCCAGCTAAACATCTTTTAGAGAAAGATATATATATTCTTTCTCCCATTGCCACAGCAACAATTGACCTGAAGTGGAGCAGCAAAAATGCTTTATTCCAGCATATGGTGGATGACAAAAGTAATGTATGAATGCAGGCAAAGGGAGTCTTATTTAAGCACTCACTTCTGCCTGGCAATTTTCATCTGCGAATGTTCTCTAGACCTACATTCATATAAGAGACAAATATGGATTGGAGAACTCCTTATTTCCTTAGTAACACTTAACTGCATATATATTGAATAACAGACCAAAATTCAATCAAACAACCAAGGTCTTTTTATAACCTTGATTTTCTGTTGCATTTCAGATATTTCAAAGTACTTTATTTGATGTAACTAACTGACAATAATATGCTTAGTTATACAAAGAAACTAGCAAATGTATTAGAAGCTGGATGGGGAACTTGGTGTGTGTGTGTGTGTGTGTGTGTGTGTGTGTGTGTGTGTGTGTGTGTGTGTCTGTCTGTCTGTCTGTCTGTCTGTCTGTCTGTCTGTCTGCCTGCCTGCCTGCCTGCCTGTCTGTCTGTCTGTCTGTCTGTCAGCCTGCCTGCCTGCCTGCCTCTGCCATCCATCCATCCATCCATCATCTACCCATCTGTCTGTCTGTCTGTCTGTCTGTCTGTCTGTCTGTCTGTCTGTCTGTCTGTCTGTCTGTCTGTCTGTCTATCGGTCTATCGGTCTATCGGTCTATCGGTCTATAATAATAATAACAACAAAGTTGGAAGGGACCTTGGAGGTCTTCTAGTCCAACCCCCTGCCTAGGCAGGAAACCCTACACTACTTCAGACAAATGGTTATCCAACATCTTCTTAAAAACTTCCAGTGTTGGAGCATTCACAACTTCTGGAGGCAAGCTGTTCCACTGATTAATTGTCCTAACTGTCAGGAAATTTCTCCTTAGTTCTAAGTTACTTCTCTCCTTGTTTAGTTTCCACCCATTACTTCTTGTTCTACCTTCAGGTGCTTTGGAGAATAGTTTGACTCCCTCTTCTTTGTGGCAACCCCTGAGATATTGGAACACTGCTATCATGTCTCCCCTGATCCTTCTTTTCATTAAACTAGACATACCCAGTTCCTGCAACCGTTCTTCATATGTTTTAGCCTCCAGTCCCCTAATCATCTTTGTTGCTCTTCTCTGCACTCTTTCTAGAGTCTCAACATCCTTTTTACATCGTGGCGACCAAAACTGAATGCAGTATTCCAAGTGTGGCCTTACCAAGGCATTATAAAGTGGTATTAACACTTCGCGTGATCTTGATTCTATCCCTCTGTTAATGCAGCCTAGAACTGTGTTGGCTTTTTTGGCAGCTGCTGCACACTGCTGGCTCATATTTAAATGGTTGTCCACTAGGACTCCAAGATCCCTCTCACAGTTACTACTGTTGAGCAAGGTACCACATATACTGTACCTGTGCATTTTGTTTTTCTTGCCTAAATGTAGAACCTTACTTTTTTCACCATTGAATTTCATTTTGTTTGATAGCGCCCAATGCTCAAGTCTGTCAAGATCCTTCTGTATCTTGAGCCTATCTTCTGGAGAGTTGGCTATTCCTGCCAGTTTGGTGTCATCTGCAAATTTGATGAGTTCCCCATCTATTCCCTCATCCAAGTCATTGATAAAGATGTTGAAGAGTACTGGGCCTAAAACAGAGCCTTGGGGTACTCCACTGCAAACTTCCCTCCATGTAGATGCAGTTCCATTGAGCACTACACGTTGAGTGCGGTTGGTTAGCCAGTTTTGAATCCATCTGATGGTGTTGCTGTCCATCCCACATTTTTCTACTTTATCTAGAAGTAGGTTATGGTCTACTTTATCAAATGCCTTACTGAAGTCCAAGTAAACCACATCGACAGCATTCCTCTGGTCCACTAATTTTGTCACTTTGTCAAAGAATGTAATAAGATTAGTCTGGCATGATCTGTTTTTGACAAACCCATGTTGGCTTTTGGTTATTACTTTGTTTGCTTCTAGGTGTTCATTGATTCGTTGCTTGATTATCTTTTCCAGAATCTTCCCTGGTATTGAGGTCAGGCTGATAGGTCTGTAGTTTCCTGGATCTGTTTTTTCCCTTTTTTGAAGATGGGAACTACATCAGCTCTTTTCCAGTCCTCTGGCAGTTCCCCGGTGCTCCAGGATCTTTGAAAGATATAGTTCAGTGGTTCTGAGATCTCATCTGCCAGTTCCTTCAGAACCTTGGGGTGTAATCCATCTGATCCTGGTGATTTGAATTCGTCTAGGGTAGACAGATGTTCCTTTACCATTTTCTTCCCTATTTTAACTTGTGTTCCTAATATGTTTTTTGTGATGCTGTTTTTGATAGGTTGGACTGTTTTTTCCCTTTGTGTAAAGACAGATGCAAAATACGTGTTAAGTAGCTCTGCTTTCTCCCTGTTGCTTGTCACCTTCTTGCCACTTTCTCCCTGCAATGGACCAATTGTTTCCTTGACTTTTTTCTTGTTTTTAATATGTTGGAAGAAGCTTTTTTTGTTACTTTTTACTTTTGTCGCAAGCCTTTGTTCATTGTGAGCCTTAGCTTTCCTCACTTCATCTTTACAGGCTCGGGCTATTTGCTGGTATTCTACCTTAGTTATTTCCCCTTCTTTCCACTTTTTATACTTGTCCTGTTTGTCTTTCAATTTGTCAGAGAGTTCTTTATGCAGCCATGCTGGTTTCTTTTGAGACCTATTATTTTTCTTCTTCATTGGTATTGTGCTAGTCTGGGCTTTTATAATCTCACTTTTCAAAATTTCCCAAGCTTCTTGAGTTGTTTTCCCCTTGAGGATTCTCATCCATGGAATCTTTCCCAAGTTCTCTCTAAGTTTATTGAAATTAGCTCTCTTAAAGTCCAAGACTCTAGTTTGATTTTGTTCTACTGCTTGTGCTTGCATAATGTTGAATTCCAATATTGCATGATCACTTGCCCCCAAGGTTCCTTTAGCTTCAACACCTTCTATCATTTCATCTCTGTTAGTGAGAATTAAGTCCAATATAACTGATCCCCTTGTTCCCTTCTCTACTTTTTGGGAAACAAAATTGTCTGCTAGGTTTGTTAGGAACCGGTTGGATCTTCCACTTGGAGCAGAGTTTGTCTCCCAGTTGATGTCAGGGTAGTTAAAATCCCCCATTACTATTGTGATGTGCTTCCTACATACCTTAGTTAGCTGACTAGCAAAAAGTTCATCTACTTCCTCTGTTTGGTTGGGTGGCCTGTAGTATAGACCTATGGCAATGTCATTTCGCTCCCCTTTAATATTGACCCAAATGCATTCAAGATGATTTTCATTATTGTTGTGCTCTATTTTTGTAGAGATGTAGTTATTTCTTACGTATATTGCAACTCCACCTCCTCTTTTATTTGGTCTGTTTCTTTTAAATAATTTAAATCCCTCTAGCTGTATATTCCATTTGTCAGTTTCATCCCACCAAGTTTCCGTTATGGCAACTATATCATATCTTCCCTCATTTACTTGAATTTCTAATTCTCCCTGTTTATTCCTCATACTCTGTGCATTGGTGTATAGACATTTAAGTCCATTTTGATTGACCCTGTGTTTATTGTCTACATAACCTGTGTTGTGCCTGACTGCCCCTACTTTCTTGCCACCTGTTTGATTAGTGCACATGGTATGGCACTCACTATTAAATGCTTGGCTTTGCTTGACAGCAGAGCTGATAAACTTACCCGCACACACATCTATGTTGTGTACACTGTTAACCCTATTAATTTTAGATTGCTGGGGACAGAAATGATCTGTATCAATTAATTCTCTGTCCCCGCTGTTCAGTTTAAATGTTTATCCAGGAAATCTCTGAATTTAATACCAAGTAGCTCAGTCCCTTTCTTTGATGGATGCAAACCATCTCTTTTTTACAGTTTTTCATTGGACCAGCTGCAGACATCATGACTAATAAAACCAAAGCTTTCCCTTTTACACCACTCCTTTAGCCACACATTAAACTCTGCTACACATTGGCCTTTCCCTTTTTGTTCCTTATATACTGGTAAAACCTCTGAAAAGTTAAGCCTACAACCTATACTACTAAGTTCATACCCCAAGCTCTGGAAGTCATTCTGCACAGAAAGTACATCTTTTTGGGACAGATCATTTGTGCCAAGATGTATAATAGCATCAACATCACAGTCCTTACTGGCATTCTTGACAATCTTAAGAATGCGCCTCTTGTCTCTGCTGGCAGTAGCACCTGGCAGACACCTGACCTCTTTCAAAACCTCGATATCCTTTCCTAAATTTACATCCCTTACAATTGAATCACCAACCAGAAGGTGGCTTCTCTTTTTGGATACCTTGCTGCTCTTGTGTGTCTGATGTGTAATACCTGATTCACACTTTCCACTTTCCAAAATAAGTTCTTCATCTCGGGCCACGATCCCCTGCTTATTTGAGTTATCATTATCACAACTACCTTGACCTGTCGCTTTAGTGTCTTTATTAAGGTCAGCAAGGGCACTATATCTGTTATGCTGGGACAGAGCAAAAGCTTTGTGTTTATGGTGCACAGCTCTCACCCTGCCAGATCCCACAGTTGTCCATACTGCCCTTCTCCTGCGGGATCTTTGTGGTAGAGGGGGCTGATAGTGCGGCAGCTCATTAGTGAGGAATGGCTGAGTTTGGCACTTAATTTCTGCTTGCAGAGCACAGATTAAAGATTCTAGATAGGTAATATGTCCACGTAGACTAGTAATTTGTTTACAAAGAGGACAGTATCCAAATTTGAAAAGAGTACTTCGAAACACAGCTGTAAAACAATTATTACACTGAACTAAGCCAGTCATTTTGAAATAAAATAAAATCACAATCTTAAGCACACTAACCCTGAATGTATTATTACTTTTTTTGGTTTATAGTTATATGATTCGCGCGCCGTTAGGCGCGCGGGTTGCTACTTTTTTCCTCTTTCTCTCAGTCAGATTCACAAGTTTCAGCCAGGAGCCCCACCCCCTGCTTCTGTGAATTTAAACTGTAATGGAAGAAGTAGTTTACCTGCTTTTTTTCTCTTTCAGTCAGATTCACAAGTTTCAGCCAGGAGCCCCACCCCCTGCTTCTGTGAATTTAAACTGTAATGGAAGAAGTAGTTTACCTGCTTTTTTTCTCTTTCAGTCAGATTCACAAGTTTCAGCCAGGAGCCCCACCCCCTGCTTCTGTGAATTTAAACTGTAATGGAAGAAGTCTATCGGTCTATCGGTCTATCTATCATCTACCTCTATCAAAAAATACTAGATCACAAGACACGAAAGCAGCTAATCTTTGAGTTGCATATCTGTAGCAATCATTTAACTCATCTGATCACACTTTTCTCAACTATTGAAATTTTCATTTTAAATTATGTTTATCATTTCCAAAGTAGCATCTCTATGTTGATATTAACATATGCAAACCTCTCTCTTTTCCTTTTGTTTACAGTATTTTCTGGTGATTTAGCATCTGGCCAAAATAACCTTCCTTCATTTATGTCCCTATACCTTTTGGTATAGCAGCCACATAGACCACAGATGGGAATATGCAACCTTGCAGTTGTTAACATTGTCCTTCCTGGACGGAAGGGTTAGAAACTGTAGACCAGCAACATCTTGTTCTCCTCATTATGCCGTCAGTTTTATCTATAAAGATATATAGTTGAAGTAACTCTGTGATCTTCCAACTCATCCCCTAATGTCCACATTTGAAAGAATTTGCACTTATAAGCATAATCAGGGCCTGAAGGCTGATGCTTATAGTCCAAAGGATAAGCAAAACTGATTAAGGAAGCCACATGTTCTGATAGAAAAATCTACATCCTTGAGCTTTCTGTTTTCATATGGGTGAGGAGAAATAAGGCTTGGGGCTTTGCCAATCAGGAAATAGCTGAGCAAAGATAGAGAGGATCAAGTGGGAGTCCCTTGTCTGCCGTAGCTGTTCCTAGTACAGCTAGTCAATAGAATAAAAGTGCAAAGAACTGATGGCTCTGCAGCTGTGGTTTAAACAATATCTCCAATCCAAACATATTCTGACCACGTATTTTTATATCTTGCTTCTGCCTCCTTCTTTCTTTGTTGTTTTTACTCCTCTGCTCAGTTTAACTTTGACATAGGCAGAGGGGTTTTTTGTTTTTGTTTTTACATTGGCTGATATAGCTCAATGTAATGCCATGAGTATTAAGGTTATGCACAAATAATGAGTTATAATAATAACAAGTGCACAAATAATGAGAATAACAGTTGGAAATTTCACTGAAAGAAACAAACACAAACCAGCAAATGATGAAACACGATAAAAATGTGTTAATAAAACAAAAGCTTGTTATACCCTTAACTTCAGATCCCAAGACTTGCATGTAAGTCTTCTGCTCATTCTACCATAGTCTTCATGCCTGTTTTTTGGAGAAATCTCAGTTACAGCAAGCAAGATTCCTGAAGGTGGGTAAACATCCCCCTTTATAAGTGGTGTCCACCCTAGCTTTTGATGGCTAGTGGAAGGGGACTAAGAGTATTTGTCTTTCAAGAAGCAGTGAAACTAAATCACTAAAAATATATGTTCCTCTTTATTATTGTCCAACTTTCGCCTAAATTTAACTATACAAAATTATATCTGGGCCTAAATTTCAGATTTCAGAAACTAGGCTCTATGAGTTCCACGAGACTCATTCTGTCTAGTATACTGAAGATGGTAGTCTTTTTTTTTTTACAAAAGTTTTTTTATTTTTTCCAACTAACAATACATAATTTCTGCACAAAGTGTTGTCCGGGTAAAATTTGGTAGTCATACATAGTTTTTCTAGTACATAGTCAATTCCATTATTGTCTCTCCATTTCAATTCCAACCCATAGTATTATCCATACATATTTCTTTATCTTAACTTATTTTCTTTTTATTACATACACAATTTACTAATCGCTCAAATTTCCTTGTCCCTTTCACTCACATCAATTAATTATATTGTTTACTACATACATTTCTTGTATTTTCTATATTTCTATATTACAACTTCTCTCTGTATTTAAATTAATTTTATTTATTTCAAATTATTTTTCAAAATGAAGCAAATTTCTTTTACATATTCCATCTACTTTGTATTTTACTCTAAACAGTATTCATCATCTACTTCAAGTCTTATATTTTAAAACCTCTTAATTTAATTAACAATCCACATTTAACTACAACAAATTCCTCATCCCACATTTTCTGTTATTTCTGTTTTGTCCTAAATAATATATATATATATATATATATATATATATATATATATATATATATATATATGTATGTATGTATGTATGTATGTATGTATGTATGTATGTATGCATGCATGTATGTATGTATGTGTATATACATACATACAAAACCCGAATACCCAAAGACCTACATATATATATATATATATATATATATATATATATATATATATATATATATATATATATATATATATATATATATATATATATATATATATATATATATATATATATATATATATTGATTACTACTAAACCATTTTACAATAAACCTTCCATTTATTCAACTATCCACCATTAACAATATTAATACAGTTTTCTTAAATCCTTTAATATGGCCCTTATTTTCTTTCTTTCTGTCCCCCCACCTTTGTTTACCCATTTTCCTTTAATCCCTCCAAAATTCCACTCCTTGCTAAATCACTCCTTTTACCCCATTCCTTTAATTTCTTCTTTTTCTTTTTCTTATTCTTGTGTGTTTTATAGCTTTTCTCTTGGGTCTTTTTTCTCTTTTTTAAATCTATTATTCATGTGGTCCCCCCAAATTTCTCTAATCTCTTCCCATCAATTCACTTTTTACCTTTTGATTGATCTTTTTTTAAATACTTTTCTCCTCTCTCTGGTTTTTCCTCCCCACTGTAAACCCCAGTGAAATCATTTCATTTTTTGTTTTCCATCTCTTCTTCTATTGTTTTGTTTTCTTGTTCCTAATTTCTCTTAGCCACTGTTTTCTGCTCAAAATCTTCCAACACAGTTTCTGACTCTGCTACTATTTCATGCTCCAGCCCAATTTCTACTTTTTTAATCATCTTTTACAGTTTCACCCATATCTTTTAACATAGCAAATAATTCTTCATACATCCAATCCTCCATGTTGCCAATTTACATTTTTTATATTATATCACACTAATTTCAAACTTAAGGTCCATATAGTCTTTTTTAAAATTTTATTCAGTTTCTTTTTAACTCCAATTCAAATAATAGTCCAATCCAGTCCAATTACACAGTTTATTTATCTTCCGCCACCATCATAAAACAAAGCCAGACAGTCTGGGCAAAGCAGAACACTCCTTAAAATTTCTCAGGCTTTCCTCTTATCTTCTTACAATTCAAGATCAAACAGCTGTACTTTCTCCTTTATAATCCACAAGTTGTCACAATTGTTGCAATATTTTCATCTCACCAGTAGATGGCACTCTCCAATCCACAATATGCTTCCAGCTGATTGTCAAAAATATCCAATAATTACTTTAAATCCACAAAAACAAAGGGTTTTCTTTTTCATCAATTTCTTCTTTCTATTATTTTTGTTTCTCCAATTTAAAATTGTATCCAAAGTGAAAGGGATCTTCTTGGGCTTTAAATAGCAATAGCAATAGCACTTTACTTATATACCGCTTCATAGTGCTTTACAGCCCTCTCTAAGCGGTTTACAGAGTTCAGCATATTGCCCTCAACAATCTGGGTCCTCATTTTACCGACCTCAGAAGGATGGAAGGCTGAGTCAACCTTGAGCCTAGTGAGATTTGAACAGCTGAACTGCTGAACTAGCAGTCAGCCTGCAGTCGCAGCATTTAACCACTGCACCACTTCAGCTCTTTTAGTCTCTGTTTTTCTTCTTCTCCTTTGACAGTTTCCAAGTGCCAATTAGCTGCTATTTCAGCTTAGGGAAATTCTTTAAAAATCCAAATTGAAAAATTGCTTTTACCTGTGAGTTGGTCTCTTTCTCACCTGGTTACAGCACTTTGTCCATTCACCGCTCCTGCACTTAAACTTGGTCTGGTTGCCCCAGCTTTGAAGCTGTCATTTGATAATGTCCACTGCCCCTGCCACCGATCTGAAGAGCTGTCTCCGACCACTCGAGGAGCTTCCCTGCTCCTCTGGGTCGTCCGAGACGCCTCTCCTTCTTCACCGTCCCTTCAGGATGGTTCCAGTCCAAAGATTCCCCTGCAGCAGTTTGTCAGGCTGATTTTCCCATGAAGCTCATGAGAGCTTCGCTTTTTCCAGATTGTCTTGCCGTGACGCTTCTGGTTGAATCTCCCAAAGGTGGTTGTCTTATACTACCATCTTAAGCACATATATTTCTGGAAAAAAAGTATATGAAGAAAAGCCCCATCAAGTCCACTGGTCTTTTATTTATGTAAACACTGCCAAAAGAGATACTGAGCTAGCTGGGATCGCACAGGCAAGCATAGGCATCCACGTGATAGCAAAATAATGAAATATGTGATGTCAGTTAAGTGAAATCGCTACTTTGCATTTGTATCATGTTTCATACAGGTCTTGCCATTTGACCTCTTGCTGCCCATCCTCATGGATGCTCCCACAGGCATAGAAAGGGCAGAGTCCAAAATCATATTCAAGGAAGGCTAGTTCATCTTGTAGACAAGAATCTCAACCTTCAGCTTCCAAAGTTAAAAGCCTACAATGATATCAGGACAAAATGTGACAAACAACATAATGAATGCCTGAGGGGGAAAAGCTTGATTTCACTGACCAGGGTCTCCTAAGCTCTGCCTTCTTAATATTATGCTGTTTCAAGTGTTGTAAGTCACACTGGGCCTTTAGCCATAATTCTCTGCTTGACCCCACACATTTTCTTGGCGCTGCTGCCTTTTCTTCCCAACTCTCATAAAAGATGGCAGTTTTGACACTTAACCTATGAGCAAAAGAAAGATACAGCAGCAGTTGAGGTAAAGCCCTTGACCTTCAATGATATAAAATATACAAATATGCAAAAAAAAAAAAGTTGGATGAACAGGAATGGAGCTATCAGTGGGTCTCTGAATAAATTAGAAATTAAATCATGAATTAAGAGTGTGAAAAGACACAGAACAAGCAAATAGGAATGCTTCTGGCTTAGAACCCAAGAGTGAGTTGGGCTTCTCTCCTCTATTTTTCTCTTTGAGTTATGTGGTGGCAGTGAAGATGAAAGAAAAGCTGCCATTTAAATTTTCCATGATGTTCTAGTATTCTGAAAGAGTGTGGTTAATTTAAAATTGTTTTGGGGTGTGTATGTTTCTGGTTGTGCATTACTTGTCTTCACAATCAGCCAAATCGCTTGAATGTGTATTGGAAATCTGTAGAGTCACCCCCACTGGCCTGATGTGAGAATTGGCTCCTATAGAAATTTAAAGGTGCTGGAAGCTCATGCTAAATTCCCATTATTCCTTTCCTTATGGGCTTGGGCCCATTAGAACCTACCAGGAGAGAGTGTCAAAACAGGCAAGTTCATGGTTGTGCTGTCACAATCCAATAACTGTTCCTTTTGTACATATATTGACATCACATCCATCATATACAAAGGGGCAGGCTTTATGTTGAGATGCCACAGTCACACTCTTGTCTGATTGACTTGTTCCTGTAGAAATAACTGTTTGGGCCTTAAACTTCATGTTATAAATGATATGCTTTATAGTGTAGACATAGAGTTCTTCGCTAATCATCACATGTCATTTGTAGTCCTCTTTTACCCATGGATAGATTAAAAACGAGGTTCTATGAGCAGATGACTATACAGGCTAATCTTCCTCACCTTCCCTAAGGCTGAGTGGTGGCTGAGAATTCTAGAAGTTGAATTTCTAAAACATCCAAAAAGTAACAAGTTGAAAAAAGCTGGCATGGATTTTATAATGAGAGCCACCACTGCCCATTTGTGCTTTGATTCCTCTCTTTGAAAGACACATTCTCCGATATTTGTTTTCTTGAGATTCTTTCAGAGGACATCCACCTTCATGCCTTCAGTCAGGTCAGGCTGTGAATAAACGCAGTGTGACATATTGATCAATTTTAAAAAGCTCAACATTTATTTTAGGTTGCTGAATGTTTTTTGACAAGCTTCTACATTTTTCTTTTCTTTTCAATCTTGTCTAATTTTGATCATTTTTGTACAGGGCTTCACTTCCCAAAAATCTGATAGCTATTGAAAACATTTGGTTGGCTAGCAATGGCTTTCTATGTGGGGAAGCAAGATTTGACCACAAGCAGTGAGAGAGAGAGAGAGAGAGAGAGAGAGAGAGAGAGAGAGAGAGAGAGAGAGAGAGAGAGAGAGAGAGAGAGAGAGAGAGAGAGAGAGACTCTTTGAGTTAGTATTGACTCCTGCCTACTGTGTGGACAAGCACCTGCAGTTTTCTTTGCAAGCATTGTCAGAAGTAATTTGCCTTGCCTCATTTCTAGGGCTGGGAGAAAGTGTCTGACCCAAAGTCACCTAGCTGGCTTTATACTTAAGGCAGAGCTAAGACTCATGAGTCCCTAGTTTGTAGCCTTGGGCCTTTAGCCACTACACCAAATAGGCTCAATCCTCCTTGGACCCCAAATATATTGTTACCTTCTTCCTCTTAAAACCAACAGTTTAAAAAGTTTTGTTGTACAACTCACAGGATGAGTCGCTGCTAAAGGCTGAACAGCCCAAAATCAAGATGCAGAACATCAGAGCTGTTTTAGTTGTTTTCCCCCTTTAACAGAGAGGGTGATGAATGAAAAGGGACAATGTGAAGATGGCATCTAAAATTGGTTGCTTTGTCCCTCCTATCCAGAACCTTTTCCCATGCACATTCCAACCACTTTTCAGGTAAACGTGTCTAGAGTTGAACCCTTTGGTTGAAGGTTTTGCAATCAGCGGCCTCCAGATGGGAACTTGGCTTCCATGATTATGAACACCTTGCACTATCAGGTCTCTCAGTAACAGGTGGCATGAGACAAAAAGATTGCTTTCCAAAGCGGAAACGAGGGAAACAGTGCCTCAGTGTCTCTGAGGTTCCAAATGAGAGACTGGAAAGTTTCTTCCTTTGTACCAGAGTGCTTGGCACTGTCCCCAGACCCATTTTATATTGTGTTCTCTGAAGAAGCTTTGTTTTATTAAAGCAATATGACAAAGGAACCAGCAAGGGAGAGAGAGGACTGTGCTGTTCAGTAGCCACTTTGCATTTCAGACATGACCTTCTTCATATTGATCAAATGTCCCTTGCTTATGAAATTAATAATCATAATCACAGAAAGCAGAAATGAAACCAGCATCTCCTAATTTCAGGAAATGGCAAACTGTCCAGGTTGCTAATTATAAACCATGCTGGATCTTTTTACCAAGAACTCAAGAGCTCCCTGTGCCATCAGCCTGTCCCCAAAAACTCTGATTTGAAACATTACATTCTTCAATTGAAATCTTTGTTTTGAAGAGGACATGTGAACTCTGAAAGGATCATGTTTCCCAACATCAAAATATAGCACAACAGCTAGAACAGACTCAAAAATTCAGAATTTGGGGGCAGGGGGATTTCATCTTTTCTGTTTTTACAAAAATGACAATCTTGCTGTCACATATTTTCAGGAAACATTTTAACTGAAAAGGATTGCTTTAAAAAAAGAGAGCATAGAATACAACCCCTTCTAGTAGTCTCATGTACAGGTTTTCACTGGAAATGTCAATTCATCAACATGAATATTATTGTTTGATAATATCGCTGTTCTCCCTGAAGGGGTCATTAGAGGCAAAGGGAAAAAATCCTTTTTTAATTGCACAACTGTATGTAATGTGTATTTAGGAATAACGCAATCATGCTCTATTGTGAGCTGGGTGCTCACATTGCAACAAGCCAGAGGTGGACAATTAATTTTCCCAAAGACCACATGAGAAACTGGGACTGTTGTGGAGGGCTGAACCAATGTAACCTGATTTGAGATCCTCAAACTCTGACGTCTTAACTCCTCAGGCTGCTGCAGGCAACGGGTGAGTACTGTGCAGGTCCAGAAAAGCACTTTCTCTCCTGGCTCTCCTATTGCACCAACTGACTGAAGGAGCACATGTAACTTTATATCATCAGATCCGACTCGACTTTTTTCCGGCCTCCTGCAATGCCCTTATTTATATTTGATTTCTAATTTCTGATTGACCTCATGTGGGCCAGGCAGAGGATGTGGCGAAGGGGCCGTAAAATGCCCAAGCCTGCAATAAGCCATACATTATGCTTAGAAATCATGGTGATTGGGTCACACTCCATAGGAGACTATTCTTAAAAAGTGACCAAGAGTTGAAACTGTTGCAAAATGATTGTTAAAATAACATACGATACCTATATTGAAAGCTCAACATTGCTTGTTGATAGATTTTTCAGGCTGAATTTACAGTGTTTCCCCAAAAATAAGACCCAACCGGAAAATAAGCCCTAGCATGATTTTTCCAGGATGCTCGTAATATAAGCCCTACCCCCAAAATAAGCACCGGTTAAGATCATTAGCCAGACAGACGCATTTAGTACTGTATTTTCCCCCAAAATAAGACATCACCTGAAAATAAGCCGTAATGCATTTTTTGGATTTATAAAAATTAATATAAGACCTGATCTTATTTTTGGGGAAACACAGTACTACATGCGTCTGTCTGGCTAACGATCTTAACCGGTGCTTATTTTTGGAGTAGGGCTTCATTATTGGATGTTGCCTCTTCTGTTACAAATCTGTCTGGCTGATTAAGATCTGCAGGACAAGCATTTCTGAACTCCCCAGAGAGATAAGTTTGTTTATCTGATACATAGGCAATCTTTTCCTATGTGAATGGCAGACTATGGAATGCATTCCTTTGGGAACTTCATTTGGCTATCAATTCTCTCAGCCTTTAGAAGAGCTGCTAAGGAGCATCTCTCAGACTTTAGAAGAGCTGCTAAGGAGCGTTTTAATTGTAACTGGTTGTTAACATTTCTTTATTTATTGTATTCTGCTTTTTACTGATAGTAAATAGCCTTTTCAAATTGAATAGGTGGAGGCGAACCTTTCAGCAAGATGAACCTTCCGCCAGTGAATCTATAGAGAAAAAAATTCAATGTTTCATTTATACAAAAAGTGCAAGATGGAGTGCACAGGAGGGAGGTATCACTTACAATGAAATGAAGTGTAGTAGCACTTGAACCAACTCAAGACAGAAAACATTATTTGTGAGAGCCAGAAGGAAAAGTATTTGCTTCCCTGATGAGCAGGGGATGAATTCAGGATCACATCTTTAGAAAATTGTTAGCAGCCCAATGTATATTGGTCATGCAAATTAGCCCGCATAATGTATGAAATATAGAAATTATAAATTATCCTCCTTTCTTAAGTTTCATTTCTGTTTTATTCCCTCGAGAAACTGTATCTAATAGTTCCTCATATGATCTTAAGTAAATTGCTTCTGTAATGCATTACATTGCTTTCATTTCTTGGAGAAATGTGTATTTGGGAAATAAAAGAAAGGAAAATATATTAGAACAAAATGAAATGTCAGAAAATCCATTTAATTCTTTTAAAACAGAAAGCATCCAGAATATGGCTTCTGAAATTTTTTACCATCAGTGACCATTTTCTATTTTCTTCTGTAAGATCTATGTATGTTTTTATTGTCTCCATAGGTGGCATCTACATGCATTTATCTCTGCATTTTCTCCTGGGTTCTCAACAGGGTATGTATGTCATGTGTAGGTCTTCTCTGCATGGTTGGATCTACAAATATGCACTTTATCTACAGGGATTAAGCAAGGTGCATGAAAATATGCTTTTTGAGTGCAAGGCTCTAAGAAGGATAGTGTCAACCATCCACATTTTGTTGGCACATTCAACAAAAGAAACTCTTAGCTCTTTAGATTAACCGAAAGTATAGCTTTATTAAAAATCCATCTAGGCACGGCAGAAGCAAAATCAGTTCTGGGATTTTCCCGTGAAAACCCAGATAGGTAACTTCCCTTTTCCCCTCTGGGCCACCCACAGTTCATAGTTCACCAACTGAGTTCAGTTCTGCTTTGGTCAAAACATTTTTTATTGCTTGGCCTTGGTAGATAATGTCTCTCTGGCAATAGACGGTTCACTTGCATTCCATAGCCTCCCCCACCCTTAGGAATTCACCACCCTCCTCCTATCACTGTTTAGCAAACTGAGAGCAAAAGCAGGTGCAGGCAACTATGGAGTCAAGTCAGGTTTGACAGGTAGGCCCATTTATGTTGCCTCGGTATATGCCTGTTTCTATCCTCCCTTCAAGTTGTGTTCATGTACATTATTTTTATAAGTGTGTATTGGGAAGCACGGGACAGATTATGTAGCTCTATTCTCCATTAAGGGAGAGAGAAGAGAGCAGGATTTGGTAATAGCAACATTCTAAGCCATTGCCCAGCTCCCTGTCCGGTAAGTATTGGAGAGTTAGTTTCTTGAATCTTTTAACTCTGTAACTTCAAGCTAGCTTCAGCTCTTTTTCAGATTCAATCTTCCCTGTACTGCTTTTTCCCCATCTCCCATATTTGGTTCCATTCTGATCAATTTTGGGAGAGTTAACTTGCTGATTGACAGATGGACAAAGTCCCTATCCTTTTTACAGAATTTAGGTTAGAAAGAATTAAAAAGGATGAGCATATTTGTCCATCCTTGGCTGATCTTGAAAATGCTAGGCTTGATCAGTCATACCTTGTCTCCCCGAAAATAAGACCCTGTCTTATATTTTTTTGAACCCTGAAATAAGCGCTTGGCCTTATTGCCATGCACTCAAAAGCCCGATTGGGCTTATTATCAGGGGATGTCTTATTTTGGGGGAAACAGGATAGTACTTGGATGAATATCACCAGGAAATTTTGGGGCTGGAGACTTTGGGGGAAAAAACATCATGGAAGATGATAAAGGTAAACCATTTCTCTAATGTGGCCAAAAGACCACATGGATATGCCCATGAAGTCACCAGAAATAAAGGTCTTTAAAAAAAAAGACTTTACCTACCGTACTTTCATTTCTTCCTTGCAACAGAATGAAGAATAGAGAGACAATCCACCATTAGGTGCTCTGTGTCATGCAGTAATATGTCTTGGGCAGCACTGTTGAATAATTTAGCAGGACTTATTCTCTAGGAAGTATATTTAGCACTCTCTCCAGCCAAAACATAATCCTAACCATACTGTTAATTATTGCTTATTTTGGCTCTCTATTCTTGACTGAGTAATTATTTCTGGCCCATTTGGAATAGATTTGTAAATGACATTTTACCTCTATGAGAGTTATGTTTTCTCTACCTTAGTTTATGTGCAGGCTAGGGATATAGTCATTAAGCAAAGAATCCTGAACACAAAGAAACAAGATAAAACTAAACCACACACAATCAACTCTTCTATGCTAAACTATCCTGCTCTGGTTTAATATTCATAAGGTAATAGGGTTTGGGAAAAGGGATGTGCTATAAAGATGTTAATGTGATGTTGAATTATACTGTATATCAAAATTTTGGACTTATTGAGCATTGGATACAGCAAAAAAAAGTGAAACCATAGTACCACTGCTGACTTAAAAGTTGGGCTGATGACTTACAGTGTTTTTTTGTTTATGAAATGATTCTCTATTGATGTAATGCAGGGGTTTTCAAACTTTATGGTCCATGATAAATGTATTTCTGTACCCCTCCCCATAAACAGGAAAGCCTAATAATTTCATTGGATATTATGCTGGGCAAAAATTAAATATACTGAACATTTGAAATTTCACAACATAAGAAGAATGTTGGATTTATTGAACATGTGGCATGGCAAACATTATTTTGTTTAGTTGACGGATGGCATAACCTTGGCTTACAGTGTTGGGGCTAACAATGAGACCACTCTGTATATATGAATAAACTCTCTTTTGATACAATGCAGGGCTCTCAAACTTTGCAATGCCTCAAATACTTGCTGCAGGCTCGCACAAGCAAGGGGAGGAGCAAAACATGAAGTTGACACACCTCCTACCTTGCCTGTGCGAACTTTTAACAAGTTTTAAAAAATTCTGATCCTATCTAAGTTAGGGACAACTTAATGTGTGTCTTGTTTGGGAAACTCTAGACAAAATGGAGAGATAGACCTATATTACTTCTTGTGGCCAAGATTGCATGCTGTAATAAAAATCTCAGCAGGTTTTTTTTTGGGAGGGGGATCTGTGATAATAAGTTCTTATCTATTTTTCTTTTCATTTTCTCTCTCTGTGAGGGATAAAGGAATGGGGTTGAAACTGCCCTCTGAACTTGAAAAAAGCAGTGCTGAAAACATTGACTGGAGCATTTCTTGCATCTGGCACATGAATTCCCTTTGCTGGACACCTGGGTTGGGAAAAGATACTTTACTGAATGTTAGATAGCTTCTACTGTCAAGGAATTGGAAAAGATGTCAGTAGATACTGTGAGGCATGTAGGGAGTCCCAATTAGTCCAAAGGAGCCCCAGGATAAAACTCCAATGGTCTATGTACCTTTCATGACAGAACCAGTGGTGGGATTCAATTTTTTTACTACCAGTTCTGTGGACGTGGCTTTGTGGGTGTGGTGTGGCTTTGTGGGTGTGGCTTGGCGGGCGTGGCAGGGGAAGGATACTGTAAAAACTCCATTCCCACCCCACTCCAGGGGAAGGTTACTGCAAAATCCCCATTTCCTCCTGATCGACTGGGACTCAGGAGGCAGAGAATAGATGGGGGCGGGGCCAGTCAGAGGTGGTATTTACCGGTTCTCCGAACTACTCAAAATTTCCACTACCGGTTCTCAATAACTGGTCAGAACCTGCTGAATACCACCTCTGGTCAGAACTATTTTCAAAGGTGGCTATGGCTACAGTAGGTCCTCTCTTGAAAATGGCCAAAGGGAATAGATATACTGTTTATTGGTGGCATGTGATTATGCACACAGTTTCCAAAGACAGTTGCATTATTAACCACCAGGGCAAAAAGAATAGCAGAGGAATTGATAAAAAAAATCTTTGGTAGAGCAAGTATGCCTCATTATATCTTGATAGATCAAGGGAGTAATTTTCAATCAACCCTCTTAAAACAACTCTGTGAAGGGTTGGGTGTCATTGGAGGGAGGACTACAGTACCTAGCATTGCAATATTGCAGGTTTACAATGACTCAAATAACAAGCAGAGTGTAGTAGCAGCCAATTCCTTGTCCAAATATGGCAAAGTCTGAAACTTGGCTACACCAAGAGAAGAGAGGCTTGCCCCCTGAAGTTGTGGGTGTTCCATCACTGGAGAGTTTTAAAAAGAGAACCAGATAATATAAGGTCTCCTGCTTGAGCAGTGTGTTGAATTTAAAGACCTTCAAGGTCCCCTGTTATTCTGTATTCTGTAAGACTGAGGGAGGACTAAGTCAGGACAGGAGAGAACTTCAACTTTCTAAAAAGGGGAGAGGTATGTCAAGGGGAGAGAAGAGAAACAGAATGTGCCCTCTGTACTTGGGAAAAACACACTGAAAACACCGGCCTGGAGCTGGTCAAAAGCATTCCTTCCTCCACACTTCTTGAGGCTAGGCTCAGATGAAAGGTCTGTAAAGGTTTTACAGGCCTAGCTCTTGCAGTTTGAGGAATGTGAAACATTCAACTTCTTAGTCGTCCAATAGAGGCAATGAATGACCCAGCTAGTCAGTGACCCAGTTATTTGACTTTTTAAACTGTCCCCAGATGGCTAGTTGAGCCAAATAAATAAACATTTGAAATTTATCAATAGAAGAATATTGGATTTATGGCTTTTTAAGTACGTATCAAAGAGCCCAGGTAGTCAGGTTAGCACCTTTTAATCCCACCCACAGCCTAGGACAGTGATGGCGAACATTTTTTGGTTCACGTGCCAAAAGAGGGGGGGTGCCATGTGCCCACACCCATTCCCTCCCCCCACGCATGCGCACCCCCCCATGCTGCCCCCTGCGCATGTGCACCACACACACACCCGCACAAAGGCCTTACCGAAGCCTGGGACGGTAAAAAACAATGAAACGGGCAAACCGGAAGTTCGGAAAACGCACTTCCGGTTTGTCCATTGGGGTGGTTTTTGCACTCCGGGGCTTCAGGAAGCTTCCCTGAACCCTCCGGAGTGCTAAAAACAGCCCAATGGCAAACCGGAAGTGCGTTTTTCTGAACTTCCGGTTTGCCCGTGGAGCTGACAGGGCAACGCCTCGCGTGCCCTCTGATATGGCTCCGCGTGCCACCTGTGGCACGCGTGCCATAGGTTCGCCATTACTGGCCTAGGATATGGAAAACCAACACAAAGAGTATATGGATGAGAGGGAGAAGAGGAGACGAAGAAGAGAGGAAGCAGGAAGTCTGAGCAAGTACAAGAGCTTGAGGCAAACAAAAGGGCTGACACTCAACTGCCAAGATCTCAACCCACAGTAAGCAGACCATCTGGGCTTGATCCCTGCCTGAAACTTGGTTTGGGCGTTCAGCTGAGTGCTGAATAGCAACATGGCTTAAGAGCAAAGCTTGGTGCTTGGCCTGGAACTCAGCAGCAAGACTAGTTCTACAAGGAGCAACCACATTGGGTCAGCACCGAACCCCAATCAATGCAAGTACTTTTGGAAGGCGACAAGAACTATATGCTACTTTATGAATTTTAAGACTTGTAATATCTTAGCACTTAGACTTATATACCGCTTCATAGTGCTTTACAGCCCTCTCTAAGCAGTTACAGAGTTCAGCATATTGCCCCCAACAATCTGGGTCCTCATTTTACCGACCTCAGAAGGATGGAAGGCTGAGTCAACCTTGAGCCGGTGAGATTTGAACAGCTGAACTGCTGAACTAGCAGTCAGCTGAAGTAGGTTGCAGTGCTGCACTTTAACCATTGAGTCACCTCGGCTCCTAAGTCTTACATGGCTAAAACAACTCATAAGAGCTGCGGGGTGGAATTAATCCTGTTCAGTCAAGGCAATAGGTATGCTATTATTGTTAAGGAAAATGTGTGCTAAAATAAACTATATTTTTCATCTAAGCTGTGGCGTGTCCAGTCATTGCCCAAAAAAGAATCCCTTGTACCCCGTCTTGTTTCTTTGTACATTTTTTCTCTTAGTATTTTAAAACTAAGTAGGAAAAAAAAGATAAGCAAATAAACTTTACCAAATGTTTAAATAAAAAATGCTAACGTACTCAATATTATGTTTTCTGCAGTCTAAAAAGACAAAAGAAGAAAAGGGGTTATGAGAGGACAGTATGTCCTTCTAATGCTGGAGTAGGAAAACACCAGCTCATGAACTATTGTACTCTTCTTTCTGTTACTTCATTATCAAAGAGAAAATCCACCCAACCTTGTAAAGAATTTATGAGAGCGAGTTGAAGAAAATTATGCTTCTTTCTTTTCCTGTGATCATGGCTGTATTATATTGTAAATAGTGATATGATTTGAGTGATTTCCTGCAGAATCTGATGGCCAATGGCTAATGTTTGATTTGATTTATCTTTAGATGCTTTATCTAAAAAGCCGGGAAGTCTGATTATATGATAGATACTGTAGGTTGCATGTGATCATATTCATATATTTGACTTCATAGATTTGCTGATGATTTATTTTATTTTCCTTCTTTATTGATTAATAAATATAAATGACTGACAAGTGTTAAACCCCAATCCTTTTGGTAATGAAGGATTAGGGATTTTTTTTGGGGGGGAGGGGAGATCCACTATTCCTAACAACATCAAGTATGTTAAGCTAAAAGTACATTTTTCTATGTAGATGTGTTGAATTGCATTGCTGCATCACAGCTGAGCAATCATTTCATGTCTAGGATCTGCTTTAGATTTTTTCCCCCTAGCCAACAGTGGCAATAAAACATAATGTGAGTAATATTTGATCAGTTTTTTGATAATAAACAAAATATCCCTTCCCTAAACAACCTTAAAATGATGCTTTGCATCTGAACTTGCATTTAAAAAACAAAAAAAAAAAATCCAGCATTTCATAAAGTGCTTTAAAATGACAGTTTGTTCCACAAAATCTTGGGGAAAATGTTGAGCCGAGGGATCTGAACCTAGAGCCCAGGTTCGAGATTGAGTTCTGCACAACGGGTGAGCTCTCGTTACTTGCCCCTGCTCCTGCTCATCTAGCAGTTCAAAAACATGCAAATGCAAGTAGATAAATAGGTACCATTTTGGTGGGAAGTGTTTTGTGTGCTACGGCGTATAGTCATGCTGGCCACATGACCATGGAAGTGTCTTCAGACAACACTGGCTCCGTTGGCTAACAAACGGAGATGAGCACCAACCCCTAGAGTCAGACACAACTGGACAGACGAAATTTACCTTCTCTATAACTTCTCAGACATTAACTTTCCCAATGTTGCATTCCCATAACTATGAGTCACTGAAATAGAAGAGCATACAGTATGCATCATTTGCAATTGGCATTTAGTGAATGCAGAGTTGACCAGGAAGTAGTTCGGAAGTATTTCTTTTTTTTCTGCATTTTCTTGGCAGCCGCTCTCTCAATTTTATTTCTTGAAAGCTGTCAAAAGAGGCTTCTTGCTGTGTCTGAAATGCTGTGACATGAAGGAAGACAATTCTATCCTGCAGGAGCCAGATATCCCATTGCAGAAGAGCCACCACTGCATCCAAGTGACTCATTCCACCAGACAGTGGATCACCACTGTTGAAGAGGTAACAATTGGAGATCTTCCAGCTCTGAAACACCAGCAAATTAGCAGACAGCCAGATTTCTTCTGACCCAGACAAATGCTGGCACCTTGTAAGTGGCTGCTTTCCAAGACAAGTTGTTTTCTTTTTTGCATTTCTAGTAACCTAGGAGATGCGAATCTTGTATCTTGCTGGCAAACCCTGCCATTATTTTTTACATATGACATTTGGTAATGTAGCAATGGTGCAGCAACCGCCTCCCCCTTCAATTCCCAGAGATAAATAGCTCCTGCCATTTCTCTTTTGTATCCAGTGCTGAGCTATTTGAAAAGAGCAGGAGATAAGTAGCCTTATGACCACTGCAGATTAACAGACTCACAGGCGTCAAATGCAGGTTGTTGCTGCTAGCTGTTGAATTAATGTTTAGATAGACTTTTCAATGCAAAGATTACTGCAAATGATAGCCCATGCATAGTGAACCTAAGGGCCATAGAAGCTTAGACAAAATATCCAGGAGCTTTTATCCAGGAGCACTTTGCCCCCTACATCAGTGCTTAGTGCCAGCATAGCTAGATGCCCTTTCAGATTGCAAGCTTCTTCAGCATTCAAGTAGTTTTTACAAAAATCCAGATAAGCATTTCTTTCAGTAGAGCAACTGGGAGAAAGGCTTTCTCCTGGCCCTGCCTCTGTATTTTTAACAGCAAAAGAGCGTTCTGCTCTCTGAGTCAGAAGTGGAACCCTGGGATATGAAGGATGCTGGAGATGAAGGAGAACTTTCATGTGAATCTCTTTAGAAGACATCTGCTGAATTATCATGCTCCACCACTGGAGATAGGAAAATTCTAAGCACTACATATCATATAGCTTATCTTGAGACATTTCTGGAAAAGGCTGCCTGTGACAGTTGGGAGGGCTTATGCATACTTTTCTTCATTGTTCAATGATGAGTAGAGTATTGAAAACAGGTCCTTGGAAGGAAACAGGTTATGGAAGGAAATTCTGAGGTAGAAACCCTACCTTGTCTTGAGACATAAACATCTACTTCTTAATGCATAGTCCGATGAGAAGAATGATGCTTGTCAAGTGGGCAAGAAATCATGAAGTTGTGAGCCTTACCAGGTAGACCATACAGAAAACATGACCAGATAAGCTAATTTTATTCCACTGTAAGGTTGCATTAAGAGAATCTTGCAAGTTCGAAGTATAGCTCTCCTCCATCTACTTTACACCCTGAGGAATGAGGGAGGGTCTCTTCTGAGTCTCTTGTTTCACCCACTATCAGATTGCAGACTACCTGTATCTCTTATCTGACCATTTCCTAGGCAGCATCTCTGAGCCCAGTCTCCCAAAGTCATTCTCACATACTATGATATGAAGGGTCTGTAGTCTAGTGTTCAGAGGTTCAGCCTATTTCATTGCATGGAAAATGTATATGGCTGCATATTTAATAGAAGTAACTTTGGTGACTAATGGCAATACATAAAAACTGTGTTAATTTTTTTTAAAAAGCCCAAAATACAGTTCTACAGAGGAATCATTGAGTCTGTCATCTGCACCTCTATAACTGTCTGGTTTGGTTCTGCAACCCAACAAGACAGACACAGACTTCAGAGGATAATCAGAACTGCAGAAAAAATAATTACTGCCAACCTGCCTTCCATTGAGGACCTGTATACTGCACGAGTCAAAAACAGGGACGTGAAAATATTTACTGAACCCTCGCATCCTGGACATAAATTGCTTCAACTCCTACCCTCAAAACGTCACTATAGAGCACTGCACACCAAGACAACTAGACACAAGAACAGTTTTTTCCCGAACGCCATCACTCTGCTAAACAAATAATTCCCTCACCATTGTCAAACTATTCACTAGGCTGCATTACTATTACTATTAGTTTTTCTCATCGTTCCTATCACCCATCTCCTCTCACTTATGACTGTATGACTGTAACTTGTTGCTTGTATCCTTACGATTTATATTCATATTGTTTCCCGATTGCTTACTTGAACCCTATGACAACCATTCTTGACAAATGTATCTTTTCTTTTATGTACACTGAGAGCATATGCACCAAAGACAAATTCCTTGTGTGTCCAATCACACTTGGCCAATAAAGAATTCTATTCTATTCTATTCTATTGATGATGACGTTATCCATTCAGTTGTGTATGACTCTTGGCAATTCTATGGGCCAGGTCTCTCCACATCTTCTGATCTGCTTCTTTGAGTTTTTCTAAGCTGGTGTCCACTTTGATGATGTCCAGCCACCATGTTCTTTGGCAGCCTGGTTTCCTTCTACCGCTAATTCTTCCAAACATAATTGCTTTCTCCTATGAATTTCCCTGCACGACGTGACCAAAATAATACAGTTAGGAATAATAATCAAACCAGGGGCGGGTTCCTAATTTTTTACTACCACTCTGTGGGCGTGGCTTGTTTTGTGGGTGTGGCTTGCCAGCCATGTGACCGGGTGGGCGTGGCTTCTCAGACTGCTGAAGGGAGGGGAACTAAGATAGGTCCTGCCGCCCATTCCCCCTTCCCTCAGCAGCTTGAGAAGCCTCAAACGTGCAAAAATGCCTAGGATCACCACTGCGCATTTGTGGCTTCTCAGACTGCTTAAGGGAGGGGAATGGAGATAGCTCCTGCTGCCCGTTCTTTCAGCATCTCACGCGCTCCCTCAGCCATCCTCCCCTGCTTGGACTCACTGTGGGGTAGGAAGGTAGTGCATGCGCAGTGCTGGAAGCTCAGCTTCTGGGCATGCGCAGAAGAAATTTTTTGAAAAAAATTTACATTTTTTTAAAAAAATGGCGGTGCCCAGGCACTGGCAACTGACCGTACCAGTACTGTGACGTCACCAGCGGGCCGCTACCGGTGCTATACAGTGGACCACACCGGTAGGAACCCACCACTGAATCAAACTATGTCAAGATGCCTCAATATGTTGTTTGCAGAAGATCCTGCAGGTCGGGTAGATATCTAATGAAAACCTGGAATATTTCTCACTCAATGTAAATCATAATAAATGGACAAAATGCCCTATTTAGTAGATGGCAGCTTCCTATGTTTCTGCTTGCTAAGACAGCTCTCCTGCTGGTCTGATGTGACTGAATCTACCACATATATATTGGATAGACAAATGAGGCAAGGCAACGGGAGAGATCTTGATGAGTTAGAATTTCTCAAGTAACTGCTGAGCTGCTTTTCTCAAGGCAGCTGAAGGGCAAAGGTCTTTCAAAGAAGAAATGTACATTTGATTCTTATCATTTTGTACAATGGAATAAATAGTCATGGCACTGGAGAGAATGTGACCCGAGTCAGAGAAATATGATCATACACTTAACTAGAATCCTTGAGATAGAAGCGGCAATAACACACCCTGTCATCAATTTTGGAAAGAAATCTGGCCATAACATTCTGCACAGCTTATGAAAGAAGACCGAGCCCGCAAAACCAACATCTGCCATGGTTTTATCTATTGGAATAGAAGAGAGGCACTTCACTTATGCCAGTAAGGTGATATGAAAAACACTATGTAATCTCTGCCACTTTCTCATTATGGCCTGATATAACCCCCTCCCCCCCAATGAATCTCAATCCCATAAAACTTCCAACTACTGTCCCCACTTGAAAGATAGAGAAATGGAGACATCTAGAGGAAAAATAACTTTGCCAGAATGCAATGGCCTCTTCCATGGTTAAAAGGCAAACACCCCATCTGGTCTCTGCTTGATATGTCCATGTAAGTTTTCTTCAGAGCCGTACAAAAGTAATTTGCAGTTACCTTGTGAGAGCAGGAGCGAGAGCGAGAGCGAGAGTGGGAGGGAGGGGAAAGATAGATAGATAGATAGATAGCAGTGGTGGGTTCCTACCAGTGCGGTCCACTCTATAGCACCGGTAGCGGCCCGCTGATGACATCACAGTACCGGTGTGGTTGGTTGCCAGTGCCTGGGCGCCGCCATTTTTTTTAAAAAAATTATTTTTTAAAAAAATTTCTTCTGCGCATGCCCAGAAGCCGAGTTTCCAGCACTGCTCATGCGCTGCCTTCCTACCCCACAGTGAATCCAATCAGGGGAGGATGGCTAAGGGAGCGCGTGAGACGCTGAAAGAACGGGCGGCAGGAGCTATCTACATTCCCCTCCCTTCAGCAGTCTGAGAAGCCACAAACGCACAGTGATGATCCTAGGCATTTTCGCATGTTTGAGGCTTCTCGAGCTGCTGAGGGGAGGGGGAATGGGCAGCAGGACCTATCTCAGTTCCCCTCCCTTCAGCAGTCTGAGAAGCCACGCCTACCCAGTCACATGGCTGGCAAGCCACACCCACAAAATAAGCAACGCCCACAGAGTGGTAGTAAAAAAATTAGGAACCCGCCCCTGATAGATAGAGAGATAGAGATAGATAGAGAGAGAGAGAGAGAGAGAGAGAGAGAGAGAGAGAGAGAGAGAGAGAGAGAGAGAGAAAGAGAGAGAGATCTTCTGGAATCCATGAATTTTACCTTAACTTTCACACACTTAAGAAGTGTACTAATTGTAGCCTTTGTTTATTATCTTTAGAATGAAACAATCCTTTTGAGATGCCTAAGTGACCATCTTATAAAAATATGTACATGAGGATTACTGTTTTATTCTATTGCTGCTTTGTAAAGATGGGCAGTTCAGAGAAAGGTTTTATGTCTCATTTGAACAAAGCCATACAAATATGCCACTGATCTTTTGCTGTTGGCTATGACTTTTAAAATGCTATTCACTCGAGGGCTAAGATAGTTAAAAGAATGTCTCCTCCAGTATGATACTAATTTTACATTCAGATTATTTAGCATTGAGTTGGCGCATGAGAGTGTGTTTGGGGACTGAAATCCTTTATCAAAGAGGATATTTTTCCTGCTTAAAACAGGTTGTCCTCAACTTACAACAGTTCGCTTAGTGACCATTCAAAGTTACAAAGGCACTGAAAAAAAACGACTCATGACCATTTTTCACACTTAACAACCATTGCAGCATCCCTGTGGTCACATGATTTACTTTCGGATGCTTGTCAACTGACATTTATGACAGTTGCAGTGTTCTGGGGTCATGTGATCACCTTTTGCAAACTTCTGACCAATAAAGTCAATGGGAAAATCAGATTCACTTAACAACCATGTTACTAACTTAACAGCGGCAGTGATTCACTTAACAAATGTGTCAAGAAAAGTCGTACAATGGGACAAAACTCACTTTCTCATTTTCTCACTTAGCAACATACATTTTGGGCTCAGTTGCAGTCGTACGTTGAGGACTACCTGTATGGACTTTCTGCTGTAGG
This sequence comes from Diadophis punctatus similis, assembly GCA_023053685.1. Lineage (NCBI taxonomy): Eukaryota > Metazoa > Chordata > Lepidosauria > Squamata > Dipsadidae > Diadophis > Diadophis punctatus. Next base: position 62,723,425 of record JALIGW010000001.1, read on the forward strand.
GTTAAGATATGCCTGTGGCAGACTTCCGGGGGAAAATGATGGACTAAATAGAGCTCTGTGTGTTGCAGAGCCCACAATTGCAATTAAGAACAGGGAGGTGACAAGTGGACTGGCTCCTTCAACCCTCTCTGAGAAAGAGAGGATGTGAGATTGCCCATGTTGCACTCCATACAATTGCTCCAGAGGTGGGTTTCAGCAGGTTCTGATCATCCCTGGAGAACCGATAGAGGAAATTTTGAGTAGTTCGGCGAACCGGTAGCGGACATTTTGAGTAGTTCGGAGAACCGGTAAATGCCGCCTCTGACCGATCCCACCCCCATCTATTCTCTGCCTCCCGAGTCCCAGCTGATTGGGAAGAAATGGGGATTTTGCACTAACCTTCCCCTGGAGTGGGGTGGGAATGGAGATTTTATAGTATCCTTCCCCATCACACTCACCAAGCCATGCCCACAGAACCGGTAGTAAAAAAAATTGAACCCCACCACTGAATTGCTCCTTACAAGCAGACTGCAAGACACCATTCTCCAGAGAGCGGGAAAACGGGGAAATGAGAGAATTTGCTATTTTTGTTCCACCTGCAGTCAGAGCCTTTAAAGCAGCGGTGAAATGCTCCCGGTTCGCTTTTACCTGTCTGTTGTCGGAGAGCCGATAGCGCAGGTAGTGCGGCGCTCCACCCACCTGCCGGGACACCGCCATTTGAGTTCTTTTACCCTCTGCGCATGCACAACGCATTCTGTGCATGCGCAGAGGGTAAAAGAACTCAAATGGCGTTGTCCCGGCGGGTGGGCGGAGCGCCGCACTGCCTGCGAGATCGGCTCTCCGATGACAGACAGGTAAAAGCGAATCGGGAGCATTTCACCCCTGCTTTAAAGGACATTTACACTTCCTCGCTAACCTCTTTCAGAAATTGCCTATCAACTGCTTTAAAGAAGTTAGATATCTTCAAAATAACAAGGATAGAAACAACAGTGCCTTCAATCCCTAATATAAGAAAATGAAACTGTATCTTTAAAAGCTTTAACAATTCAAAATAAACAGCAAAAAGCAAAACAATGTGTAGGTAAAACTTTTAATAAAAGTATTATTTAAAAAATCTGCCTGTGGCCATTCAAAACAGATCTAGATCACATGTCCTTGCCTTAGGTGGCTTGCGCTTGTTTTATTTATAATATTGTCCTCTATGGTATATTGCTGCTGCTTTTTAAAATTACTAGATTTAGCTATAGAGTTGGTATTTTGTCTGGGAGGGTTGCAGGGTGTAATTATTTTGTATTCATTGCCTCCTGAACCACAATGAACTGCACAAAGCAACGTGTTACAGCATTTTAAATAATAAACAGCTAAATAATTTACTCTTTGTGGAATTCTCGCAGTCAGTATTTAAAATCAGAATGTGGAAACTTGCAGCCTTTCAGATTTTATTTCAGCCTCAGTCGAAAGAGCCGCTGGGCAAGGATATTGAGAACTCTGGGAGGATAGAGAGGGGGTAAAAAAAGATCAAGATGGCAGCTGCAGCAGTGTGTCTGAAGTCCCACAACTTTCATGGAGGTGATCACACATGTCTAAAAGGGCCTTGATCACTCTGTCAATGAAAGTCACCCTGACCTTTTTTTTAAAATTCCACTGAGGATGCCACTGGTTGAGAGTTGCTTCTCAGCAATCTCTGGAGGGCTACAGCTCCAGACATATTTATTCCAGTGGTATATTTTTATAATCGGGATCAGCAACTAAAGAGGACTGCTAAATCGTTTCTCTTACAATTTATTAATGAAATGCACTTAAATAAGTTAGCATATTGCCAGATTCCAATATGTATGTCACCTTAAGACATCAGAAGAAAAACCTACACAGTGCTTAAAAAAAAAGATATCTCAAATGGGATAATAATAAAGATTGAAGTTCTATGTCCACTTACCAATTAAAGATTGGAGTGAAACTGCTGCACATGATTTTTTTAACTTAAAGTCCCAAAAGATTGAAATAATGAATGCTTGGAGTGAATGGATGATTAAAAAAATGGTTAAATTTGTTAAATAACACGAGTCTCTTTGTTCTGTATGTATGTGTGTGTGAAAGATTTAAATTATGGAGGAGATGTGCGCTATGATGGGTTACAAAAATATTTGGGCTGCAAGACCAGAGATGAAGAGCAAGGGGTACTTCAGGCAACCGAGAAATCTTAGACCTGAGTACATGTAAAACCTGTGAAAAGTGAAGAATCAAATGGCAGGACATCCTCTAGTTTCTGAATGAATGATATTGACACAGTCATCAGAATGTCAACTCGCAAAGCATCCCTGGCCTGCTCTCAAGTTGCCATAGGCAGGGGGATGGGAAACCGCCGAAGCAACATGGCAGCCAAAGACAGGAGTACATTCCAGACATATCTTTCTCAAGGCTGCTCTCCCAGGGTTAACCACAGCAGCCAGAGGGGAGTGATCTCTACAACCCACAAAATTGCTCTGTTGGCGAATGTGATTGATGACACACCCTGGGGGGAGGAGGGAAACAGGGTCATGATTAGGGCCGTAATTTACGTGGGGTCAGAGTTGGCTTCATTTGGGTACGTGCCGACATGGAGCTCCTAATAAATAACTGGATTACTTTTGAAGCTTGGCTCGAGGCTCATGATTTAATTAGGGCATCTGACGGAACCCTGACACAGACCTTCTCATCAAATTATTGTCAGAGAAAGTTAAGCAGCACTTTGCGGGCCAAGTCTCACTCTGCATTTTGAATATGACTTCAGTAGATCGTCTGCTCCTGACAATTGTGAAAAAGGGAAAAATGCCATATGAAATCTTCCAAACAACCCAAAGGCAAGGGACCTTTTCTTCCTTTTTTTGAATGCCAAGAACTCAGATCCAGCACTGGAAATTGCCAGATGGAAGATCTGCTCCTCACCTGCAGTAGCATAAGCAAGAAGTCTCCCCTACCGTAGCTGCTGATAAATTGTGTTTATATAATTTGACAGAGAAAGATTAAGGCTCGGTTACCAGCACCATAACTTGTAGCCAGCTCTTAAAACAACACTTTTGTAGAACAAAAGCAATACAGTCCAGGTAATTTTTAGCTCTAGATCTACTCTTATTGTTGTGTTTCTCTCTCCAATTTAGGTGGCAATACAAAAGCATCACTGATGTTTTTGGGAGCCTTCTTGCTTCTGCTGCCAAGTTGGCATACTAAGAAAATTTATTGGTCAAGCAAGCCTTTCAGTCAATTATTCCAAATGACTGCATATTATTTTCTATGAAAGGATCTCCTCCTTCCATCTATATCAGCGGTTCTCAACCTGTGATTCGCGACCCCTTTGGGGGTCGAATGACCCTTTCACAGGGGTCACCTAAGATCATCGGAAAACACGTATTTCCGATGGTCTTAGGAACTGAGACACCGCTCCTCTATCCGTCTTCAGGCGAGTCCACCCACATGCAAATAGACTACTGCAAAAAATATATATCTGTACCATGGGAACTTCTGAGCATGTGCAGAAGCCGAATTTCCGGCACTGTGCATGCATCACCATCTTATTTTTGGATTTTTTTTTGCAAATTTTTTTTAAAAAAATTGGCACTGTGCATGCGTGCATGTGCAAAGCGCCCACACACCCACAAGGCATGGCCACGCAGTGCAGGAGGAAGCGAACTGGCAGCGAGGTTAGTTAGAACCCACCCCTGAGTTTCCTAATAATTTTATTATTTTATAGTTGGGGGTCACCACAACATGAGGAACTGTATTAAAAGGTCGCGGCATTAGGAAGGTTGAGAACCACTGATTTATATGATCTCAAGAAGGCAATTAACACTGTGTTGTAGAAACCCCGGCATGGACATTCTCAAAGCTTTTTTTCTGCCAGCGTAAACAATCCAAGTAACCTGGTGCACTAGTTCACCAATATGAATTTAAGCATAGATATGAATGAAGCACTCCCTAAATTGGGTCAGATGATGAGGCTGAAACATCAGAAAGGTCACAGTTGAAAAAAAAATAAGACACTTGACAGACTACTGCTGGCTACTTAACTTGCCTTCATTTGCTAAGTTATCACTTTATTGTGCTTGTTGTACTGGTTACCTTTTAATTTTCTGATTGAAGAACATACGTCTCTCAGAGTCCTGCTTGGACTGAAGTGACATAGAAGTTGCGGTAAACAAATTACACAAAAAGGCACACTTCTCTTCTAAGCTGTTTGGAGTTTTCTACTCCAATACACAATGGCATTATTATATTACCACATTAATCTATAAAGGGAGAACCACAGCATCTGACACTTCACCTCACCATGTCTGCTCTTTGCAGGGGCATTAGCTTTTCATGGTGAGGAAGAAGAAGAAGGAAAAACAGCCACTATTGGGGCAATTGCAAAGTCAGCCAAAGGGGGAGGGTCTAAAATTATTGCTTGAGACAGGAAGGCGGTGCAGAGAGTGGAGAGGATGGCAGAAAAGGTTATTGGCAGTTCACTCTCTTCTTTCCAGGATATGGCATATAAGCATTGCTTGAACAGGGTCCACAGGATTGTCTGGGATACTACACATCCTTTTCATGACCTCTTTTCCTTGTTACCTTCTGGGAGGAGCCTTCGTGGCATCCAAAGCAGAACATCCACATCAGGGGTGGGTTCCACTTGGTTCGGACCAGATGGCCCGTACCGTTAGCGATCCATTGGTGACGTCATGTTACTGGATCGACCGGTGCTGGTCCGTGTACGCCGCCATCTTTTTTTTTGTTGAGCAGCTCGAAAAATGGCCCTCCCACCCCGGGTTAATACTGACCTTTATTTCTTCGCCCGAAGCACAGCTGATGAGCTCCTCAGCTGTGTTTCGGCCTGATTCCAGCTCCTGAGCATGCACGGAAGCCTAATTGCACGAGGGGACGCACGCACGCAAAACATCGCAATGCGAACTGGTGGGGAAGGTAAGTGGAACCCACCCCTGATCCAGATTCAGCCACAGTTTTGTTCCATACAGTATCAACCTTGTGAACTCTCAAGTTTCCTCTTTCTGCTATGTATTCAAGATGGATAATGATTAATATTTATATGTTAGGGTGTAGGTATATATATATGTATGTATATAGCATATCTATATGTGTGTTATGTATGTGTACACTTTTGAGAGCAGCAACAGAATTTCATTTTTAATGTGTGCCAGAGTTCCCACAGAAAAAAATGACACTAAAGGTTTATTTATTTATTTATTAGTGAGATTTATATACCGCCTCATAGTGCAAGCACTCTCTAAGCAGTTTACACCAGTAAGCAATGTATATTTATATTGCCCCCAACAATCTGGGTCCTCATTTTACCTAACTCAGAAGGATGGAAGGCTGAGTCAACCCTGAGCCGGTGAGATTTGAACAGCTGAACTCAAATCACAGTCAGCTGAAGTAGCCTGCAGTATTGCTCTCTAACCGCTGCACCACCTCGGCTCTTATTTTTATCTTTATCTATATCTAAGGGCCAAGAAGCAAGATGAAATATTAATGTCAAAAGTAGCAATAGCAATACCGCTTCATAGTGTTTTACAGCCCTCTCTAAGCGGTTTATAGAGTTCAGCATATTGCCCCCAACAATCTGGGTCCTCATTTTACCGACCTCAGAAGGATGGAAGGCTGAGTCAACCTTGAGCTGGTGAGATTTGAACAGCTGAACTGCTGAACTGCAGTGCTGCACTTTAACCACTGCACCACCTCAGAACTTCCACTTCACTACAAATCATCTTAAAGCAATGCTACAGGTAATCCTTGACTTATGACCATAATTGAGCCCAAAATTTATGTTTCTAAATGAGACATTTGTTAATGTCCCCCATTTTATGACTTTTCTTGCCATAGTTGTTAAGTGAATCCCTGCAATTGTTAAGTTAATAACATGGTTGTTAAGTGAATCTGGCTTCCCCATTGACTTTGCTTGTCAGAAGGTTGTAAAAGATGATAATGTGACTCCAGGACACGGCAATTGTCATAAATATGAGTCAGTTGCCAAGCATCTGAATTTTGATCACATGACCATGGGGATGTTGCAACTGTCATAAGTGTGAAAAATGATCATAAGTCACTTTTTTTAGTGCCATTATAACTTTGAATGGTCACTAAACGGACTGTTGTAAGTCAAGGACTACCTGTATTCAGTCCAGTTGTTTCCTACATTCAGATAGTAATTCTCTGGGACTATTTATTTATCCATTATATTTATAGAGCTACCCATTTCATATATGTGACTCTGGGCAATATGCAATAAAAATCATATAAGCAGTTATTTAAAAAAAGCAATATAACACCACAATTAAAACTTTTCAAAGAATTTCTAGAAGTTAGTTTATACCTATTCATTACTTCTTGGCCAAAGCCACTAACGAAGTCTTGTGAATGGGCGGTCACATATCCAGAATCACCTTGTGTGAGGTGTTCTGATTTAACAATATCAATAGAACGCATACACTGAGCAGCCACATGTCACGTGGAAATGGATCGAGTATAAAGAATCCACATGGTGACATGCATAATTTGCATGAGCCAGTCTGTTCCCCAATGCCTCAGGAAAGAACGAAATAGCTATAGATCAGAATAGGGAGATGGTGTACAGTTAAAGGTTATTTGTCCTCAGGGCTAGATTAATCACTGTGTGGTGCAAGGAAGGTTCCTCACAAGAGTTATTAATACAGCAAAATGCAAGACAGCATTTGCCTGTAACATTATTATTAGTAGTAGTTGTATTATTTCTATTATGCCTCAAAGAAGAATTATTTGATACGGTGCTGCTAAAACACAAAACAAGCATAAATCTCAGCTCTCCTAAAAACCTAATCTACTGAGAATTTGCTGACTTTCAAGCCTACAAGTGAAAATAAAGTTAACATTTCTCTTTCTATAAAGGGATTATAACCCTGCATGTATTTGTTTAGCAATCATAGCGTGTCCTTCAAGTCGGCCATTGCTGAGTTATACAATACAATACAAAAGCAGTTTTGATGTACTCCCAGAGTTAAAAGATCTTATAATGAACTATTTATCACACAGACCAAGAGAATGCCTCTTGGCATGACTGTAGTCTCAATATGCTATTATATGATTATTCGTGTAATGCATCCATATGAATGGCATAGTGGTGTTCTTACTCTTGAAGACAGATCTTAGATCTCTCTGTACACGGTTTTCAGCAATCCAGATAACAGACATGATAGCAGCCATGTAAAAAGTTATTGTCTGCCAACAGCCAAAGAATAATGATAGAAAATCAAACAACAGTTTCACAAGTTCTTAATTTCACACTGCTTTTTAACAACTGTCGTTGCTAAATATACTGTCGTTGTTATGTTGTTGTTGTTGTTATTCTTGCTACTTGCTATTCTTCTATGATAAGGGACTGGAGGGATTTTTTAGCTAAATCCTTGTGAAATTCACAAAACATAGGACACTGAATCCAAATGAATAAAGATGAACAAGATACAGCTTGCTTCAAGAACATAAAATGAAACTTTAAAAACATGTCCTTCATGTTGGATTATGTTGAAAATTATGTTGTCCCTGAATAAACTTCAAAAGAATAAATCTTAGTGATATGGGGGAAAAAGGAAGACAAGATGATTTTTTGGCCTCATCCATATGGTAGCAAAAACTGGAGACAAGCTATGCCTGCTATGCATGTGAAGAAGAATCTTGCACCTTTGCAAGATTCTTGCACCTTTGCGTTTAAAGTTGCATTCATTGTGGCATTCATGGTGAAATAATTGGAGATGAAGTTGGAAGGAATACTATCGTCCCCATCTTGGGATCAGCCTCAGGAGCCCTACGTGTCTGCTTTCCTGTGAGATCTATTTGGCTAGCAGCTACAAGAAACAAGAGTGTTTTCAATGGTGCTGCTTTCTTTTCCCAAATGAATTTCCCCTTAACGAAAAATTTCTTTAGATGCTGTTCTAATGATTAGCGGTATATATGATTCTATCAGTTTTACTAGATTAAATTCTGTTCCTAATTAGTGTCTTTGCTGTGCTTTGCTATTATTTATTGTTCATTTTACTGTTATGACTTCTTTGGTTTTAATACCTTGTGAATGTATAATTTGAAAGCAGTTTTATTCATAAAAGACAACTTAATATGTGTGTGTGAGAAAGATGAGAATGAATAATCTTCTGAAATGTATGTACAACATACACAAACACAGAAGGGGAGGGAGGGAGAGAAAGCGAGAAAGCGAGAAAGCGGGATAGAGAGGGGGAGGGGGAGGAGAGGGAGGGAGGGAGGGAGGGAGGGAGGGAGGGAGGGAGAGAGAGAGAGAGAGAGAGAGAGAGAGAGAGAGAGAGAGAGAGAGAGAGAGAGAGAGAGAGAGAGAGAGAGAGAGAGGTGTCCCTGGGTGATGAACTGGAGTTCTACAGATCTTAGTGTATTCTGAATCAAGTATAGCTTGTGCCATGAATCAAAAATTTGTCACTTTCTTATTCATATACTTTCTTATCTTATACTTGGGGGGGGGGCTTCTGCAGAGACTGCTAGTCTGACCCATTCAAGCGGCTTTGACACTAAAGCTGAACCTTCTTCAGACAGCATTCCTAGGCTAAGCTCTAAGTGAGATAGGTATGGTGAATAGATGAGGGGGATATGCTTGAGAAAGATGCAAATTTCAGTATGAAGCAACCTTTAATGCACCATCCGGATTAATTATTCAGATCATGAAGTGGCTGCCCTTTGGTTTTTCACTCTTTGAATTTATATCAACAGGAATTTAATAATGCATATTTAAATAAAATCCCCTTTTAATATTTATTTTGAGTCTAAATGTATTCAGAAATGCACATTTTGTTCATAAATATTTTGAAAAATGCATGAAAATTGTTTTAAAGTTTCAGATTAATGTACAAATGAGATTGGTCTGATTTTCAAATGAACTTGTGCAAAAGAAACAAAGATCCATCCATTCCTAATTAACATTTTATGCCCAGTATCTTGGTTTTTAAGGTAAGGCAAATGGTAACTGAGCTTGAGGGAAGAATGTTGCAGAAATAGACAAAGGCAGACATAGATCGTCTTAACATCATAGATCCCATCTCAGGTGGAGGGATGATTTTCAGGTAGTTCCGTTTGCTTTCATTGCAATCCATTTTGTAGAGAAGCAAGGAATTGCACTCTAGTTCAATTATTTTTAAATTGAAAACATTATGTCCTCTAACTGATAAGAAAGACAAGGTTGGTCTAGGCATTCCTGTTTAGAATGCAGGCAGTCTGCAATGTTAATGATGTGAGATCACATATGGTTTCCAGTGGTGGGCTTCAAAAATTTTAGCAACAGGTTCTCTGCCCGGTTGCTGGGTGGGCGTGGCCATGGTGGGCGTGGCCTAGTCGGCCTCCTGCACCATGGTGTGCAGGAGGGACATTTTCGCCCTCCCCGGGCTCTGGAGGCTCTCTGGAGGCCAGAAACAAGCCATTTCCGGTCTTCTGGAACTTCCGGGTGGCCCATTTTTCGCCCCCCCCTGAGCCTCCACGTACGGGCCCTGCACTTACCTGGCATCCAAAATGGGCCGTGTGGAGACTCCTGGGAGGGGCGGGGAGGGGTGGGGTGGGTGGGGCCAGTCGGGAGTGGGATTTGGGGGTTCACCGAACCACGCAGAATCTTCACTAGAGGATCGCCGGAACCCAGGCGAATCCGGAGCAGCCCAACTCTTATGGTTTCTGCTCCAGGTCCATTTATATATCCACATCCTAAATGCTCTTCCCCAAAAAAAGAAAAATAGTAGTCTCAATCAGTTTTGTATCTTTCCTCCATAAGAAGTTTTCCTATTCTTCATAGATAACATAGATCTAAAATGCCCTATATTTCAGTTGGCACTATTTTTTATTGATTGTGGTCCTTTTACATTGGTTCCAGATCTTATTACTTTTACTTTTGCTGTTTTCTTCTCTCCAATAAACTCATGATCATTGTCAGCTGCTACTTAGGCAAGCTTATACAAAGTCCCCGTCTTTTGTATGTTGAAATAATGGCATGGGCGCATCCATAATATGATTGTCCTGTGGGAGGACTTCCCTTTTCACAAACTATCACATTTGGATGTGGCCATTCACAAAAGGCCACTTACCCAAAACTGCAGGGTTGCTACTCCTTCATTTTATTCCTCCTCCTTTGAGGGGGGGGGGCTGTTGGGTAGATACATATTCAAAATCATTGGATTGCAACCATCCATCATTTTTAATTTCTAAGAATGAGTCTGAGCATCATGTTTGGACAGGGTATGACTCTTATGCTATTTTGCTTTTTATTTTATTTTATTTTATTTATTTATTTATTTGTCAAGTACATGTTAGTAATATACATAGATGTAACATTGTTTATGTACAAAAGATTGGTACTGATAAGAGGGAGCATTAGGATAGGGATGGTAGGCACGCTGGTGCACTTATGCACGCCCCTTACTGACCTCTTAGGAATCGGGTGAGGTCAATAGTGGACAGTCTTAGGGTAAAGTTTTGGGGGTTTGGTGACGAAACCACAGAGTCAGGTAGTGAGTTCCAGGCATTTACCACTCTGTTGCTAAAGTCATATTTTCTACAGTCAAGTTTGGAGCGGTTCACTTTGAGTTTGTATCTGTTATGTGCTCGTGTATTGTTGTGGTTGAAGCTTTGGGGGAAACCACTTTCCATCTCTTTATATAAAATAAAAACAACCTAAAAAGTGGGGGGGAAGGAAGCACAAAGATGAACCTTTAGGGACAGATTGGTGCAATGGCCCTCGTTTCTTGTCCTTTCCTTTTACAGTTTACCTTTCCTTTAACCGTATACCGTTAACCACAATCTCATGCTTCTTCTGAAAAACTGAAAGGATTCATTAAGAGGTTTGAAATTTTGTTAGACTTCTGTGGACGTTCATTAAAGAGGATTAACGTGGACACTATTTATCTGTTTTCTTTGCAAAGGGCAGTATTTTCCTCCTTAGCTAAACATGAGAGTTACTTGCTGCAGTGTAAACACACCTAGCAATGACAGGTTTTTTTTCTTCTTCCACATTTCGTGTTAAGCATAATAATGAAGTAGTGCTCAGTCACAACAAAGCACACTGATAAAAGAATAAAGACGATTAGTATGGAACCCTGGTGCCCTCATTGGGAAACTGTTCTATTTGACTGAGCCTGGGGCATCCCCTAAAGATGAGCTTCTATTTGATTTGGATCTGCACGGAGAGTTTGTCTTTGCAGTAACAGCTGACTTAACAGGCATTGTGGAAAAAAAACAGTTATTGAACTGGGAAAAGGCCTCTTCAAATGTGCTCTGCTTTGCTACATAAATATCTCTTATAAAAGACTGTAAAATGGGATTTGATGCAAAGAGGTCTGTCAGAGATAATAATAAACTATTAGCCTGAACTCGCAACAGATCTCTTGGTGGAATTAAGACTCAATCACCATCCATTTAAGAGGGTAAAATTTCAAGGTGCACTTTTCGAATGACAGGGTTGACGGGGTAGGAATTTATTCCTACAGAGGCGAAAAGGATCTTGTTCCCTTGAAGTCATTCTTACTTAGAAAATAAAACCGAGATTTAATTCTAATTAACAAAATATTTATTTCAGTATAAAAGTAACAAAATATAAACCTTAATAAGCTACATTTTCTCAGCTAAGAATTCACGTCTGCCTCGGGCGAGGCTCACAGGAGAAGAAGGGAAGAGGAGACTCCTGCTTTTATACAGTAGATCTAGAAATATGGCAGAGGTGCTCAACTGGCAATATTCACATCGTGACAAGGGTGGATGACTCTCCTGAGTTGATTTCTGATAAGGAAGATTGCATTTCATTTTACGTTTTTTTTAATATTTTGTGAATTGAGGTAGATTTATTATTATTATTCTTCTTTTTTCATGGTATGAAGATCAGCAGAACTAAGGATGGCACAACAGCTTTCAGTTATTGGCAAGAACTCTTAAGATTTTCATCATGTCCATGTCCAACATCCCTTTTTTATTACATTTTTAAGCATTAATAGCGAAACTGCCATGAGAATTCTATACCACATCCATCCTTAATGGTAGTACTTTAAAATTCCCATCCCAAATCCTCTTGAACATTTCTGGGAGCGGAAATCATAGTAAACTTTCCCCCCTCTACAAGTGAAAGCAGTAACTTGTATCTTAGGATTTCTTTTCGTCATCACAAGAATATTCTTGATTATGATGATGATATTTATTATTAGGAGAGTGCAATGGCTCAGTGATTAAGTCCTGAGTCCTACGAGATTGGGCGGCCTATAAGAACTTTTAATTAAATTAAATTAAATTAAATTAAATTAAAGATGCAGAACTTGTCAGCTGGAAAGCTGGTAACCCAGGTTTGAGACCCAAGCGCTGCACCACAGAATGAGTTCCTGTTACTTGCCTCAGCTCCTGCCCACCTAGCAGTTCGAAAGCATGCAAATGTGAGTAGATAAATAGGTACCACTTTGGTGGGAAGGTAACAGCGTTCCATGTGCCATGGCGTATAGTCATGCTGGCCACATGAACATGGAAGCGTCTTTAGACAATACTGGCTCCCTTGGCTAACAAATAGAGATTTATTTATTTATTTATTTACATTTCTATGCCGCCCAACTCCCGAAGGACTCTGGGTGGCTCACAGCATGTAGAAACATAAACAAACAATCAATATAAAAATTAAAATTTAAAAAGACAGAATTAAAACATATTTAAAAATACAATCATACAACAGTCATGGGCAGACCTCCACTATTGTCATTGGAATTCAATGGTCCCAAGCCTGCCGGAACAACCAGGTCGTGATAGCTTTCTGGAAGGCCAGCAAGGTGGGGGTGGTACGGATCTTGGGAGGGAGTTGATTCCAGAGAGCCGGGGCCGCTACAGAGAAGGCCCTCCCCCACGGGCCCTACACTGTTTAGCTGATGGGACCTGGAGGAGGCCAACTCTGTGGGCTCTCATCGGTCGTTGGGAGGTATGTGATAGCAGGCGGTCTTGCAGATAACCTGGCCCTGAGCCATGTAGGGCTTTAAAGGTCATAACCAACACCTTGAATTGTGCCCGGAGACCAATGGGGAGCCAGTGCAGCTCGCGGAGGATTGGTGTAATGTGGGTGTATCTAGGAACACCCACAACCGCTCGCGAGGCTGCATTCTGGACCAGTTGAAGTCTCCGAACAGTCTTCAAGGGTAGCTCCAAGTAGAGTGCATTACAATAGTACCCTCTAAAGACAGACACAACTGGACAGGGGAAAACTTTACCTTTATTGACCAAAGAGCTGAAGTGGTACAGTGGTTAAATGCTGCGACTGCAGGCTGACTGCTAGTTCAGCAGTTCAGCTGTTCAAATCTCACTAGGCTCAAGGTTGACTCAGCCTTCCATCCTTCTGAGGTCGGTAAAATGAGGACCCAGATTGTTGGGGGCAATATGCTGAACTCTGTAAACCGCTTAGAGAGGGCTGTAAAGCACTATGAAGCGGTATATAAGTAAAGTGCTATTGCTATTGCTATTAATTATTAAGAACATATGAAAAATCCTGTGGATAAAACTATAGGTTCATCTAGATCAGTATTCTTTATTGCAGATTGTCCAAATGAATGCATTCAGGAAGCTGACAAACCTGCGCATGAAGTCAATATTCCTCTCCTACCATCACTTATTATTTACTGTCACTTCCCAGAAACCAATATAACCAATGCTTATAGTTCAGTAGATAAAATGTAACCATCAAAACTAGTCACCAGATGCTTCACTAGACTATCCAGCAAACATTTGTATATTACTCTGAAAATACTATATGTTATAAGGTAGATATATAGGCTACAGCAGGTGGCAGCACCTAGCTAACTTTGCCCAATCTTGAAAAGTTAAGCAGAATTGGTCCTGCATAGATCCTGGATGGGAGACCAGCAAGAAATTCTAGGAGTGCAAATTAGACAAGGAAGCTGTGGGGGAAATCTCAAAAGAATGCAATGGCAAAATATTTGCATAATGTTGCCAAGAAAACCACATGAGCCACGGTGGTGCTCATGGTGGTTAGAGTGCAGTACTGCAGGCTACTTCTGCTGCCTGCCAGCTGCCTGCAATTTGGCAGTTCAAATCTCACCAGGCTCAAGATTGACTAAGTCTTCCATCCTTCCGAGGTGGGTAACATGAGGACCCAAATTGTTGGGGGAAATATGCTAACTCTGTAAATCACTTTAGAGAGTGTTAATCAGGGGTGAAATCCTCCCGGTTCGCCTGGCCCAGTCCTTCGGCGTATAGCCGAAGAACTGGCGGCGGTCGCGGCGCGGAGCTTCTCCCGCCCGCTTTCCCGTCCCGGCTGAACGCCGCCATTCGGGTTATTTTTCCCTCTGTGCATGCGCGCGCATGCACAGAGGGAAAAATAACCCGAATGATTGTGTTCAGCCGGGACGGGAAAGCGGTGATTGTGTTCAGCCGGGCCGGGAAAACGGGCGGGAGAAGCTCCGCGCCGCGACCGCCGCCAGTTCCTTCGGCTATACGCCGAAGGACTGGCCCGGCCGAACCGGGAGGATTTCATCCCTGGTGTTAATCAAGTGTAAAAAAAGTGTGCTACAAGAGGCATGAGAAAAAGCCGAGTCATGTCCAGCTCTGCACAGTTGCTGTATGCTCCTTCAGTCAGTTGGAAGCTGCAGGAGGGGAAGGAGAGAAAGTGCTTTTCTATGCCTGTGCAGCATTCACCCCTCACCTGGAGTAGTCTGAGGAGGATCTGAGTCAGCCACCCACCACTTCCTCAGTCTAAGTATGGCAAGTGGGTGGAGCACAGTCGGGAGCTATTGGTTCAGTCCTCCACAACAGTTCCCGTTCCTCATATGGCCCCTTGGGAAAATTACCCATCTCTATTATAATAGGACAGTATCAAATCATGCAAGTTAAAGAACTTTCCACCTTCTAGCTTGTCATAAACGTTCACTGCCCATTCCTTTTTACATATTTTTGAAGGTTCATGATGGATACTCAATTTAATGAACTATAAGAAAAATTCTCACTTCAATGAAGTGTATCCTGTCAGTTTGAGGAAGAATGAAATATGACTGATGGATAAAAATACCAACTGTCACATTAACCACAGAAGGTCAAAGACTCCCCAGGAATAGCTAAACCCCCTACTCAAATGTCTTTCTTAAACTGTAATAGTATTCCATGACGACTGGTCAGAATCCAGTATTTTTAGGTGATAAAGTAGAAGACAAAAAGGAGCTTGGTGTCTGTAAATGAATGTGTTGAACTCTCCTGTTACATAGTTTGCTACCCTTTGCTTGTTGTTTCTCTCACTTTTACATTGGGAAATCTTTCTGGAATCAAGGATCTACAGAACAAGTTTTGCTAACCATCTGATCACTAATCCAAATTCAATCCAACCCCTCCACTTAAATTAGTTGGGAAAAATATGTTGATGAGGGATATGCACCTCTTATAAACTGTGCTGGAATTAAGAAATATGCTAAAGTAAGTACTACTGAATCCAAACCATGATTCAATAAACCTATGCAATGGTACTACTGCATACAGGGGTGAAATCCTCCCGGTTCGCCCTGGCCCGTCCTTCGGCGTATAGCCGATGGAACTGGTGGCGGTCACGGCGCGGAGCTTCTCCTGCCCGCTTTCCCGGCCCGGCTGAACGCCGCCATTCGGGTTATTTTTCCCTCTGTGCATGCGCGCGCATGCACAGAGGGAAAAATAACCCGAATGATTGTGGTCAGCCGGGCCGGGAAAGCGGTGATTGTGTTCAGCCGGGCCGGGAAAGCGGGCAGGAGAAGCTCCGCGCCGCGACCGCCGACAGTTCCATCGGCTATACGCCGAAGGACTGGCCCGGGCGAACCGGGAGGATTTCACCCCTGACTGCATACCATTGTCTTCTGTGGTGATTGTACCACTGGGGACAAAGTACCTGACAGCAGAACGAGTAAGTTTTCTATCTTTTTTGCCTTTCCAAGATCAGCATTTAAGTAACAGGTTTCTCTTGGGTCCTAATACTGAATGAGGTTTTTTTTAAAGCAAGAAGACATACATTCTTATCTGCAGCAGCAACAATTAAAAATTACCTCTCCTTGAGACTTATGGCAAAAAATGGGAGAAAGTTTGTCAATATTTATGTCTAGGGAACCTGTATTTCCATTTAGGCCATTCAGCTGTTAAAGACCTCTGATGGACAAACATTTGCAAGGAGGTTAGGCTTCAGAATTTTACCTAGCCAGCAGAATCTCCAACATTTCCACATGGTTCAAGCTCCAATACCATCATTGTTCTTCATAATATGGCCTAAGTCTTTAGGCTGAACAATAATATTTTAAAGTTATTTTCAATAGCTACAGAGTGCCTACAGACTTTTCTTACTAGAAACCCTGACCATGTCTTCTTTTGTAACCAAGAGAAGCATATTTTTCATCCCAAAATGATGGGAAACCAAAGAAGTGTACTTATTAGTTATGGTCAGAGGATACTTTGATGATTGTAGAGCAGGGATATCCAACTTTGGCAACTTTAAGACCTGTCAGCTTTAAAATGTTGGCTGGGGAATTATGAAGTCGAAGGTTGGACATTCAGGGCTTGTGCATATTACCTATCCTTGTCTTAAAAGTTTTGTGAATTAACTGGAGTTGAAGGAAGGATTTATCATAATAAACAGAAATTGGAAGGCTAGCTACACAGACGAGTACGGCAAGATGCACAAAGACTAGACAAGATATCAATACTCCTTTAATGAATGGGATTACTTTGCATAATAACTGTTCCAGCTTGTAGCAAAGGATGAATCATAATAACATTCAAAATGCCACCAACATATTTAAAACAATAATTAACAATAATTAACTATCTTAACAAGCTGGCATCTCACAGGATAAAATGTCAGCTCCCACATACAGACTCATTGATGAGCTCAATGGTTCTCTTATTTCTTTACCATTTACAGTCATTTCCTCTTCTTTGGGAAAATGGATCCTCAAGGCCACAGGGAGAGGCTCTGGAAGCTGCTGGCTGGGGATGCATATCGTCTGTAGCCAGCAAAGGTGGGTTCTTCCCCGTTCGGACCAGTTCTATAAAATCAGTAGTAAAAATAGGGACTGGTTCTCTGAATCAGCAGTAAGGGCAGCCTGGCCACGCCCCCGAGCGGTTCCACTTGGACGCTTGCTCTGCCTCGCCTTCGCCATGTGCATCCACTGCCTCCTTCTGCCTTCACACAGGTAAGCATTGTAGCAGGGATGGGGGCCGGGCAGCGGCAGAAGAAGATGGTGGCAGCAGGAGAGGGCAGTGGTGGCAGCAGCAGTGGCAGCAGTGGCGGGCAGTGCCCCTGTCCCAGCTGCGGTGACAACAGTGGCGGTGGGGCATCCCGGAACTCCTGGGGAGTTTTCCTGTGTGGCTTTGGCCAGGATACGGTGAGCAGTAGCCCCAAAAGCCGGCAGGGTCCCTAGCGCCACAGAGGAGAGTTGGTACCATCTCTGCCAAAGGCTGCCTGCCCTTCAGGCATAGTGCCCACATCGGCTGCCTCTAATTTGCAGTTTACTCATGAGCACCATGCTCACAAGTAAAGATGCTCATGAGTAAACTGCAGATTAGAGGCAACCGGCAGAGGCTGGCTTGCTTGCTCGGCTGCTTGCCTCCTGGAGCTCGCAGGCAGCGAACAAAACCACTGCTTCCTGTCTCCATGCATTGAGGAGGCCAAGCAGCAGAGGGAAGAGCATGGACTTCAGATGGAAGTGGCTGCCAGCAATGCCCTCAGGCAAAGGTGTGAGCGGGGAGGCTCGATCCCACTTAGGAGCCTCAGTTTACTTGTGAGCACTATTGGTCTTTCTCCCTGTCTTTTCCGGCCAATGATGCTCATGAGTAAACTGCAGCTAGGATCTCCTGCATGTTGCACCCCCCTCCCAGCCTTCGCCCACGCCTCTGTGCCGTGGTGGGGACGGGGACAGCCCAGCAAGCTGTCCCCATCCAAAACGGGACGGAGGCTGTACAGATGGCACACACATTTATTTATTTATTTATTAGTGAGATTTATATACCGCCTCACAGTACAAGCACTCTCTAAGTGGTTTACACCAGTAAGCAATGTATATTTATATTGCCCCCAACAATCTGGGTCTTCATTTTACCTACCTTGGAAGGATGGAAGGCTGAGTCAACCTTAAGCCGGTGAGATTTGAACTGCTGACCTGCGGATCACAGTCAGCTAAAGTGGCCAGCAGTACTGCACTCTAACCACTGCGCCACCTCTGCTCAATGCATACAAAGCCCCCATAAAAACCCCTAGGCATGCAAATCACAGTGAAAAAAAGATCAGCTTCGAGGTTGGGGATGGAGAGGTCTTCAGCTGACCCCCCCTCCTCTCTACACCCTCCCCTCCCTGGCCAGATCTGTTTCACCGTAGTTTGCCTGTGGAGAGGTTTTCCGGCTGGGTCCCTCCTGCCCCTTTGACCCGCCTGCCCGAGAAAGTGGCTGCTTTTGATTTCTGCCACCACTTCTTGAGAAGAGTGCTGAAGCGAGCACAGGAGGAACAAAGAGAACCGGTGGGCGATCCACTGATTTCCTTTGCAAAGACGGAATAAAAGGGGGGAACAGGGAGAGGGGGCAATGCTTTCCCCCTCTGAGCTCCAGTCCTTCGCTGAAGCTTTCTGAACTTGGGATCTTCTGGCAGGGCTGGGAGGGTCCCCCTTGCTGGTTCTATCAAGAAGGGGCAGCAGAAATCAAAAGCAGCCGCTTGTTCTGTCCCCAGTTACAAAAGTCTCAACACATGTTTGAACGAACTTAGTTTAATTAATGAACGACTGCTAATAACTGGCTTAGCAGTGGCAAACACACAAATCAAAATACACAATAATTTCTTGCATCAGTCAGCTGCTAATTTGGCTTCATTAGCAGCTGGCGTAAGTTCAGTCAGTCATAGCTTCAAACAAAGGCAATTAGTTCTGGTTATCTTACTGAATGTCCGAAAGCTTGGCCAAATGTCCAGGAGTTTTTCTTGAGACGAAATCCAAAGCAGGGAACCAGGAATTTCACAATACAAGGCCCGACAGAGATCCGAGGTTAACTATTGTTTCCTGCAGCTTGCCAGCTGCATCAACTGTTCTTAAATAAACTAGGGGAGTGGCCAATTAGCCCCCAATATTACTCCTAAGGAGACCTCCTCTGGAGTAAACCTTCCTGCCTCTTGGAAGCCCTGCGTGCTCTTGCATTCAGGAAAGGAGTAGCCCCTCCTTTCCCATCACTGCCAAGAGGTGCTGGAGGTTCCAAAGGCCCTGGCTGCACAGGCTGCTGGTGGGCCACAACACCGCTTTCTCGGGCAGGCAGATCAAAGGGGCAGGCGGTCCCAACCAGAAAACCTCTCCGCATGCAAACTAGGCAAAACAGATCTGGCTGGGGAGGGGAGGGGAGGGGTGCCTCCATCTGCCGACTCAGCAGCGGGCTCAGCTGCAGCCCAGATGAGCCGAGGAACTGTGGTGAGCCTCCTGTGTGTTGCACCCCCCTCCCAGCCTTTGCCCGCACCTCTGTGCCACCAGCATCTCCCAAAGCCGCCGCCATTGGAGCCACAAAAGGGACTGGGGCAGCCCAGTAAGCTGGGCACCCGAAAATGGTGCAGAGGCATGGGTGAAGGCTGGGAGGGGAGTGCAACCACGGGGAAGGCCCATCAGATGCAAGAAGGGGTGCTTTTCAGCCAGGAAGGGCAACAGAGGGAAAGCCGAGATGACCACCACCACCCATGGCATCCCGACCTGGATATGGGGCCAGAATGTCAAAAAAAAGTG
Source organism: Diadophis punctatus similis (assembly GCA_023053685.1). Lineage (NCBI taxonomy): Eukaryota > Metazoa > Chordata > Lepidosauria > Squamata > Dipsadidae > Diadophis > Diadophis punctatus. The sequence goes on from JALIGW010000001.1 coordinate 62,743,140, forward strand.
TCAAAAAGTCCCAATTTTTTACACCATTTAGGTGGGCGTGGCTTGGTGGAGGGGTGTCATGTGACTGAGTGTACATGAGTGATGTCAAGTTGGCCACGCCCACTCAGTCACATGCCCCCCAACCTAGCCACACCCACAGAACCGGTAGTAAAAATTTTAGAACCCACCTCTGGTAGCCAGAATAATAAAATATAAATTCCTTGCTTCCCTACCAGTCATGTACTCTCTAAATGGCTTTGCTGCTCTTGTTTGTTGACAGTACACCCCCCCCCAAGCAGGATTCCATTTGCCAGCCACAATACTGCTGTGACTGGTGGATGATTTAGACAGATGACTGGAGCCAACTATCAAAACTTGTCTGGGATTGAGCAGCTGGCCAGTACAACAGGACACGGATTATGGAGCAGTTCTTGTCCACCCCACAGGTCATGCAATGCATTTGCAACTGATCTTTATGCAGGTAGAGGCTACCGGTCAAACAGGAGAAAGCTCTTACAACAGCAGGAAGACAGAAGCTGCCCTGGAAGAGATGGCACTGGCATAGGAAGCCAGGTGGTCACCAGTTCTCCACTTGCAGGGAGTTGATCTAAGGATCAGAGTATGGTGGATAAAGAGTATCAATCGTCTGTCTGTCTGCCTGCCTGCCTGCCTGCCTGCCTGCCTGCCTGCCTCTCTCTCTCTCTCTCTCTCTCTCTCTCTCTCTCTCTCTCTCTCTCTCTCTCTCTCTCTCTCTCTCATCGTCTGTCTATCTATCTATCTATCTATCTATCTATCTATCTATCTATCTATCTATCTATCTATCTATCTATCTATCTATCTATCTATCTATCATCGTGTCTGTCTGTCTGTCTGTCTGTCTGTCTGTCTGTCTGTCTGTCTGTCTGTCTGTCTATCTATCTATCTATCTATCTATCTATCTATCATCGTCTGTCTGTCTGTCTGTCTCTCTGTCTGTCTGTCTGTCTGTCTGTCTGTCTGTCTGTCTGTCTGTCTGTCTGTCTGTCTGTCTATCTATCTATCTATCTATCTATCTATCTATCTATCATCGTCTGTCTCTCTGTCTGTCTCTCTGTCTGTCTGTCTGTCTGTCTGTCTGTCTGTCTGTCTGTCTGTCTGTCTGTCTGTCTATCTATCTATCTATCTATCTATCTATCTATCTATCTATCTATCTATCTATCTATCTATCATCGTCTGTCTGTCTGTCTGTCTGTCTGTCTGTCTGTCTGTCTGTCTGTCTGTCTGTCTGTCTGTCTGTCTGTCTGTCTGTCTGTCTATCTATCTATCTATCTATCTATCTATCTATCTATCTATCATCGTCTGTCTGTCTGTCTGTCTCTCTGTCTGTCTGTCTGTCTGTCTGTCTGTCTGTCTGTCTGTCTGTCTGTCTGTCTATCTATCTATCTATCTATCTATCTATCATCGTCTGTCTCTCTGTCTGTCTCTCTGTCTGTCTGTCTGTCTGTCTGTCTGTCTGTCTGTCTGTCTGTCTGTCTGTCTATCTATCTATCTATCTATCTATCTATCTATCTATCTATCTATCTATCTATCATCGTCTGTCTGTCTGTCTGTCTGTCTGTCTGTCTGTCTGTCTGTCTGTCTGTCTGTCTGTCTGTCTATCTATCTATCTATCTATCTATCTATCTATCTATCTATCTATCTATCTATCTATCTATCTATCTATCTACCTCCTTTTAAAGGCTGTTTAATAGCTTTTCTGATGTGTTCAATAACAACTCCTTATCCTCCCTAAGTAGCATGAGCAATGCCTATTCAGCTGAGGATGATGGGGTCTGTATTCCACACATCAAGAGGACACCAGGTTGAAGAAGACAGCTTTACATCATTGCTCCCTATTTAGCCTCATGATACAGTTTCCCAATTCTTTGGCCTTTTCTGGCTGTCTCGGAAATGGCTTTGTTTAAGTTCTCTGTGCAGGAAAAAAAGGATGAGCCTTTGTGACAGTACAGGGAAAGCAGGGATAATCCAAACAGCCATTTCACTAGTACATCACATCACAGAAGGCCTTTAATTAGCAACTTGAAGGGAAGAAAATTGATTCTGCCTGTATTTGTTATAGACACACACGAGTGATGTTAAGCAGATAGAGGCCATTTATTCATTAAAATGGAAAGTGTCTTCTCTAACCTTCCAGATGTCCCTGGGCAGAGCTTGTACTTCTCCTTTTTTGGATAGTTAGCAGGTAGGGACAGAAAGATGTGGATACAGATGATGAGCTGGAAAGAAGCAAACTCTTTTCAAGTCATTAATTGATAGAGTACCCTACAGTTCTAACATTGATTTGTGGGAAAGTAAACTGGGAAGATCAATTGCTCTTCAGCATGATGTTGCATTCTTTTAAGGGCCAATGTTCCAGATTCTCCCAACAGACTCTTTGGAGTGTTTCTCTTCCTTTCTTCATGGCTGTTTTTATTTGATTGTGGAGGCAGGGAAGTAAAGTTTGAAGCCTCCAAGTTTTAGATGACTTAGGGATCAATTCTCTTTCCATTCTGTTTAGTATCAGTTGTACATGAGGCCACTGGGAAAGGTCATCCATTAGTTTGGTATCAGGCATTATGAATATGATGATGATAGTTGTACATCTCTATTCAAAACAACAAGTGATGCCATCAAGGTCTGACCCAGTGCCTGGAAACTGGTTGAGGCTACATGGGAAGGAGCAGGATCATGCTCAACCTCAGTAAAACTAGCAGTGCTTAGTGAACCCAGTTCTTAGGATATTCTACTTTTCCTAAATTGGGTTTCACTGCTTCATTCGAGAGTCTCAGGTCCTGCTGAAGAAGCAAGTGGCAGTTCTGGCCAAGGCGGCCTTTGCATACATTCAACTTATACGTCAGTTACTCCTATTGCTGAATCAAGGATCTCTCTTTATATTTTGGTAACCTCATGGTTGGTCTACGGCATCTTAGTCTATCCAGGGCTGCCCTTGAAGACCACACAAAAGCTACAGCAGATCCAGAATGTGCAGCACAAGCAGTGATGAAGAAATCTTGTTATTACTTATAATACCCTTTGTCACATAAGGCCTATTTGAGGGACTGTCCATCTCCTGATATATCAGTCTATTAACAAAGAGTTGGCTTTGTTTAAGATCTCATCAATTAAGCAATGCCATTTGCTGGGATCCAGGAAACAGATCTTCTCTGTCACAGCACCTGCCCTTTGGAATAGCACATGCATGCACACACTGAGATTCATACCATCCCCACCCTGACCACCTTCAAACAATCTTTAAAAAATTGGATTTCTTCCCACCAAGTCTTCTGTTAGTATGTTTGGATGAGCCCTTTGAATTGGAGGTAGCAATAGCAATAGCACTTAGTCTTGAAGTAGTAGTCAGCTGAAGTAGCCTGCAGTGCTGCACTTTAACCACTGCGCCACCTCGGCTCTGGTATCTGGTAGGATATTATGATAGTTTTTAGATCATGGTTGTTTTTACATAATATTGTTTTTTTAAATTTGTGAAGCCACCTGGATGTTTGGCTTCTGGAGTTTGGTAGCCTAGAATATGTGAAAAATAAATAAACATTGGTGTTTCTTCTAATTTTATCCCCCACCCCACCCCAAAACAGAGTAGTAAGGTTAGTTGGGCTGAACAAGGAAGGCTGGCCTGGAGTCTCTTAATGAGGTCTGCAATTCTGAGTAGTGACTTAAATCTGGGTCTTCTATTTTATATCCAATACTTTCATCATAATACAACAATGGCTTCCTGTTCACCTATTTACAATATTTTGATCTTGTTATAAAATCCCAACTGAGGATGAATCAATGAGAATTTTAAAAACTGCAGACTTAGTTTAGGATCTTTGTGTTTTGGAGCAGACTTTGTTTTTTTTGTAAATACATAAATCATCTAATCATGATGATACAAGTAAAATGATTTCTCCCAAAAGATTCACCACATCTGAAATATTTTCTTTGTTTCTAGTGCAGCATATTTAAATATCATGTGAAACATTATTAAAAAAGGCCTAGAAGGTCTATCAACTTCCTATCAACCCACTTAATTGACATTTACATAAATATATTGGATTTTGCTATTCATTTCAGAGAAAGAGAAATAAAGAGAGGAAGGCATACAACAGCTGATCTTTATCAGGATTCACTATAATACAATGACAAGGATTATAACCTAAGATGTTTTAAATCATGGTTCCTTGTGCAATCCATAGTGAGTAGTTTCCCACATAATGGCCAAAGTGATGCATCAACACTCCGAATTAAGTCAGTAGCAAACAAATCTTATTACAATTTTTGCAGTAGGATTTGCAATAGGAAAATAAGAAAAATATTCAGATCCAGCTTGGCTTGGTTTTTTCATGACTGCTTTGTTAACATTCATTGTAGCAGAGTAGACTGAAATTCCTCTATTGTTTTGGACTATGGTACTACTAATTCCAGGGTGAAGAAAAAATGGTGTTGCTCATTCTCACATCTTTATTTTAAATGCTTTCAGTGACCAGTATTCATAATGATGCTTTGTAAATAAAACTCTACAAATCGTTATTATATTATTGTTCTGACTATAATATTTCAAGTTATCATTTTGCTGAACTAATATGGCAAACGGATCAGGAACTTGCTCGCCGTTTTCCCTTGGTATTGTTCCCTTGCTTCACCCCCCGCCTTACCTTTCCGTGTTACACATAGGCTTGCATTTATGAAGGCAAGATTTAATGTGATCCCCTCGAATGTCCTCAACAGTAGGCTCTCTGGGGGGAGTAAAATCCACCTATTGTACATGTGATGGCCGATCCCCGGAATCTCTGCTCCATATTACATTTGTATGCTCCCACTATCGAGACATAAGATCAAGATTCATCTCCCCTATTTCCCAGAGATTCCATGGTTCACCGGATCTGTTCAGCCTTTATTTCCTACTCCAGGATATAGACCCTAATATAACCTCAAAGGTGGCAAAAATTTTTGCTGCAGTCGTGGCTGAAAAACAGAGGAAAAGACGGGTAACCCCTACGGCAGAAGATCACTAGTATTGACGGTATAGATTGTAGTAGATGGTGTACTGTCACATGATCTATCTATATTTGTATTTGTAAATATAGTTATACAGTTTATGAACATTTCACCTTTTCAGGAAACAAAGCTGTTAATGCTTGGGAATCAACTTTTTTGAAAGAAGGGTAAGTTGCTGATCTGGCTTGGAGTTAAATCTCATGCAGGTGGCTAAGGACCAAAGCATCTTTCCAGAATTAGCTGCAGGTTGATAGGTCTGTAAGAATAGGGAAGCAAAAAAGCAAGGCATAACTAATTAAAATGGGCAATAGATTGAAAATTGGCACTTGAAAGAAAAAAAGAGAAGAAAGAGAGCGGTATTGTACAGAAGGGGTATTCTGCCAATTATGGCTTTTATTTTTTATTTAAGCATTGTGAGTGGCAGCTCTAGAAAGCAGTCCTTTCAAGAAACAATGAAGAGGATGAATCTCATATACTAATTTAAACAAACTTGCCGATTCTTTGACTGGTGCCTCTAATAAGAACAACAATGCAAATTTTATACTGAGGCAGTGTTGAGCTACAATGAATAAAGAGTCAGATAACAGAATTGGTTAGTTTTAATGACAATCATCCAACTACAAATTCTTATAGTGCTTTGTTTTACAGTACTATGGATACCTGCAACTCTTTAGTGCTGCCAGAGACAGATAAAACAGGCTTTGTGATACTTTTTGTTTTTTTATTAAATCAGTGTCAGAGATGGTAAGGTCTGAATTGTTGAGGTTCCAATAGCTCCTACTCAGGAAGAATTGGTGGCAGTTATAGCCCAGATAAAGCTTTTGAAAATTTGGAAACTTCCTCTCCCTGATCCAAAATATCCTTACCTATTGTCATTCTAATTTTCCAGCACACTATGCCAATCTTCTTAATTGAATCCTCTTCCAGATAATGGCAGATTTCTGTTATTCAAGTGGGATGAGTCCCTTTTGATCAGGTGTCATGGCTGGAGGTTTGGACTTGTGATACATTCCAAGCTTTCCTCATTTTTTTTAAATAATAAAATAAGGTAAAACTGTTTCAGTTTTTGACTGTGATCGAATGTGTCTCCGGAGAACCAATGGACGGGAGTTTTGGCAACACACAGCTTTCCTAAAAAAAAAATCTGGATTAAGAAATTGCATGATTCCAAGCTGGATGGGGGAAGAGGGAAGAAGTTATCTAGACCCTTTTCAATCGGGTTTCAGGCATGGCTACAGCACGGAAACTGCTTTGGTCGTGCTGATGGATGATCTCTGGCGAGCCCGAGATGAGGTTTTTTCCTCCATCTTGGTGCTACTTGACCTCTCAGCTGCTTTCTATATCGTTGACCACGGTATCCTTCTGTGCCAACTAAGGGAGTTGGGAGTGGGTGGCACCGTTTTACGGTGGTTCTTCTCCTATCTCTCTGGTCGGTCACAGTCGGTGTTGGCAGGGGGACAGAGATCGACCCCTAGGCCCCTCATTTGTGGGGTACCTCAGGGTTCGGTTCTCCTCCCCTCTTATTTAACATCTACATGAAACCACTGGATGAGATCATCCAACGGCATGGGGTGAGGTTCCAGCAATATGCTGATGACACCCAGTTGTACATCTCCACCCCATGTCAATTCAGTGAAGCAGTGGACGTGACGGGTCGGTGCCTGGAAGATGTAAGGGTCTGGATGGGAGTCAACAGGCTCAAACTAAACCCAGACAAGACCAAGTGGATGTGGATATTGCCTCCACAGGACCAGGTAGATCATCCCTCCATAGTTCTGGGGGGGGGGGGGAAGAAAATTTAATCCCCGCAGAACGGGTTCGCAATCTGGGTGTCCTCCTAGATCCACAGCTGAGATTAGACCACCACCTGACAGCTGTGGCTAGGGGGACCTTTGCACAGGTTCGCCTAGTGCACCAATTGCGGCCCTATTTGGGTCAAGAGGCTCTACTCACGGTCACTCATGTCCTTATCACCTCACAGCTTGATTACTGCAACACGCTCTACATGGGGCTACCCTTGAAGAGTGTTCAGAGACTGCAGTTAGTCCAGAATGCAGCTGTGTGAGCTGTTGTGGGTGCCTCAAGGTACACCCACACTAAGTCCATCCTTCGCCAGCTGCACTGGCTTCCGATTGGTCTCTGGACACAATTTGAGGTGTTGGTTCTTACCTTTAAAGCCCTATATGGCTCAGGACCAGGTTATCTGCATGACCGTCTGCTACTGCATTCCTCCCAGCACCCAGTGAGATCGCACAGAGCTGGCCTCCTCCAGGTCCCGTCAGCTAGACAATGTTGGCTGGCGGGTACGTGGGGGAGGGCCTTCTCTGTAGTGGCTCCGACTCTTTGGAACCAACTGCCACCCGAGATCCATACTACCCCCACCTTACTGGCCTTCCGAAAAGAGCTTAAGACCTGGTTTTTCTGGCAGGCATGGGGCCAATGACCCGAAGATGTGGTCTTGTTAGATCGGCCCATGTATGCATGTCGGAGTGAAAGTTCTTTTAAATAATGATTGTATTTCTTAATATTTTTTTAAATTGCTTTTACTGATTGTTGTTTTTATATCCTACTGTCCCAAGTCCCTCTGGGAGTTGGGCGGCATAGAAATTTTAATAAATTCAAATTCAAATTCAAATTCAAAATTAAATTCAAGTTCAGAGTAGCCATACCCTAGAACCCCTCAGGGAATGTCTAGTAAATTGGAACATTATCGCTTTAGTTTGGCAAGATTCTGTCCTTTGGTGTAAGCAAATAAAAGATATGGCCTCAACTGGATTTTGCTCTCTTGTCTTTGGTCTTGGTCCTGACACTGACATTGACAAAACATTTTGCTGCTTTGTTCTGAAGGGGCAGTTTTTGATCCATCCACCATAATGACCAATTGGCTTGATAAAGAAGTTCAAATACAGATGTCATTAGCCTACATTTTTAAGGAAACTGAAATGCAGGTGTATGTTCAGGTAATAGTCTCAGGCACTGGGTTACCAGCTGGCAATGAAGTTCTGATTGGTTGCAGTTTCTTAGGTGAGTAAATTTGTTAATTTTCATATTATGTAGCAAATGTGAAATATAAAGCAAAATATTGGTGTATTATTTTTGTAATCTACTGCACCAAAGAAAGTCAGAGGTCTACTTCCCACCCTGTTTTGCACTTTTCTCTTTCCTTTTCTTATTATTTTTAGTGTTTGTTTCTTCTATATTTTTATCTTATAATGAATAAAAACATTAAAAAAGAAGTATATACTATCAGATGCAATACCAATTCGACAATAAAACATGAATCATCAACAGAAAACTAAAAAAAGAAGACTAACATCCTTGAGTTAATAATGCTAATATTTAATAATATTAATAATATTAATAATATTTAATAAAAAGTTAATAATAATATTCAATAAAATCCTATAATTACTCAATCTGGGGACTTTTCAAAGAATGCTGGGAAGACAGACATTGGGGTGGGTTTTTTTTTTTTTTGCATCCTACTTGCTTACAGCTTATCATCTAAAACACAGCCATTCCATGTTTGGAGCAAGTATGTGTCATAAATCAAAATTAATTCTTATGCTGCTAGTTTAAACTACAAGAATATTTTTTGCTAATTTTTAGCAATATGTCCATTTTTTCCTCAGTCTTTTTTTTTAAAAAAAACCTCTTACTAAAAGCCCTTTAGGTTTGGGGTGGTTTAGGGTTTTCTTTGCATCCTACTTGCTTACAGCTTAGCACACTTGTGGTTTACTAATCAATTCATCTCTAGCTGTTGCCTGAACTTGATTGATGGGTGCAAGTCTTTTTCTTGCCTGACATGTCTAAAATGCTGAGGTAATATTTGGGAAAAAGTACCAACTTCTCTAATATTTGATTGATTGTATAAGTCTATCTCTTCACATTTGTTTTGATCATCTTTCTTGCTTTGCCTGGGTCCATGGACAATTGGGCACATTTTAATATTTTTATCCCGGAATAGAAGAACTATAGTAGGAACGAGCAGGAAATCCCTGTCATTTACATTCCTCAATTTGTTGCTTTTTAAACTATACAGATTACATTTATATACTGTTGAGATATTCAAACACTGGAAGAGCCAATGAATCTGCATAGTGACAAGGTCAGCTAATGAGAGTAAAGTGCTACTGAGCATATGGAAAGAATTAAGCTTGGGCTGGGTGTGGTTTTCAGTCTCCATTAAATCTCCATGAGGTCTCTGTTAAGAAGTCTGCTGTGAACTTGCTGTAATGAAGATAATTCTCTGTAATTGAATAAAGAGTACTCAACATGTGGTACTGTAAATACTGTATGTTTATTATGCTTATAAAGAAGTTATTTGAATCAGCTACAGTAAATACAGTCAATTGTGTGAGCTTCCTATTTATTTTTCAACGGAGAAAATCTCCAATATATACCATGTTTCCCTCAAAATAAAACCCGGTCTTATATTTTTTGGGGGCCCAAAAGAGTCATTAGGGCTTATTTTGGGGAAAACATGGGTAATCTGGACAAGCTAAAAGACGATGGGACAGATTGACACCCAATTTAATGGAGGCAGGTGATTCTGACCTGTGATGGTACCAGTAGCAGGCAGAGGCATGAGGGGGGGAGGGCAGGTAATCCCGACACGCCACACAGCCTTCTGCCCTGTTGTGGCCTTGGGCAAGCTGAGAGATGATGGGATGGATTGAAATCGGGTGACCCACTGTCTCTCGGCTTGCCTGTGGCTGTGACAGTGCAGAAGTGCAGAAGGCTGCATGGCATGTCGGGATTGCCTGCCCTTCCCCCGTGCCTCTGCCGCTGTGGCCACGCATCAGAATCACCTACCCTCCCATGCCTCTGACAATTGCCAGTGCCGCCGCGCATTGGAATCACCTGCCCTCCGGGGGTGCTTCTGCTTGGAGGGCCTGGCCAGTGGTTGCAGCGCTGAGACTCATCTGCACTATGCGGGCTGTGGCTGCTGCCATACACCATCTGCCCTGTGCGTTCGCCACTTTCTCTGCTGGTCACGCCCCCTCGTCATCCCCCTGGGCTGATGATGATCTTCACTGTGGCTAATTTTTAGGGTAAGGCTTCTAGGAGCATACTAAAAATCAGGCTAGGGCTTATTTTCTGATTGGGTTTTATTTTCAGGGAAACACAGTATTAAACTGAAATCACAATGTAATTCAGTTTAGGCTTCGCACAAATGCTGAACAAACATATCTACTGTGATTTATAGGGATTTGCAGGGAGAGGGGCAGGGGTGGGTTCCACTTACCTTCGCCACCGGTTCACATCGCGCATGCCACTGGTCCGCACACGCATGCGTGCGTGTCCCCACATGCAATTTGGCTTCCGCGCATGCTCAGAAGCAGGAATTAGCCCGAAACACAGCTGAGGAGCTCATCAGCTGTGCTTCAGGTGAAGAAATAAAGGTCAGAATTCACCCGCGGGCAGACGGGCAGGCCCTTTTTCAAGCTGCAGAAGGAAGAATTCACACAAAATCCAAAAACAAGATGGCGGGCATGCATGGAACGGCACCAACAGTAACGTCACCAGTGGGTCGCTACCGGTTCTGGTGATCTGGTCCGAACCGGGAGGAACCCAACCCTGGAGAGGGGGACAGAATGGGCAAGTGACAAAGCATGTGTCCTAATATTACAGAACAAACTTTGCTCCTTAATGTTTGAATGCAATCCAAATAGAGAAGGGCAGAATTTACCTTGTGACATCCTGGCACATGATGTATCATTTTAGTGTCATCTGTCAGAAACAAATGCCTATATAAACTAGGGCAACCAATTTTTGCCCCACGTGAGAGATTGTGGGAAAGCTGGGGGCAAGTCAAGTGATATATTTGACCCAGGTGAGAAGACATCTGGGAAAAAGCATTTCAAAGAGATTCCATCCAGTGGTGGGTTCCTACCGGTGCGGTCCACTCTATAGCACTGGTAGCGACCCGCTGGTGATGTCACAGTACCGGTGCGGTCAGTTGCCGGTGCCTGGCAGCTGCCATTTGTTAAAAAAAATTTTTTTACATTTAAAAAAAATTTATTCTGCACATGCCCAGAAGCCGAGCTTCCGGCACTGCGCATGTCCTGCCTTCCTACCCCACAGTGAGTCCAAGCAGGGGAGGATGGCTGAGGGAGCACATGAGATGCTGAAACAACGGGCGGCAGGATCTATCTCCATTCCCCTCCCTTCAGCAGTCCGAGAAGCCACGAACGCGCGGTGATGATCCTAGGCATTTTCGCACATTTGAGGATTCTTGAGCTGCTGAGGGGAGGGGGAACGGGCGGCAGGAGCCTAGGATCATCGAATGGGGAGAAGCATTCAGGCTGGACGGAGTCTCCTAGAAGAACCGCTGCCGCGGTCTTGCTGCTCCCGCTGCGGGAGGCTGTGTTGCGGGTAAGCAATGCCCCCCTACTTCTCTGGCCGCTGCCAAGCTCTTGAGGCCCACACCCACCCAGTCACATGGCTGGCAAGCCACACTCACAAAATAAGCCACGCCCACAGAGTGGCAGTAAAAAAATTAGAAACCCGCCCATGATTCCATCTCAATTAATTCAACTACAAAAGAATCTGGGAAATTCCCATTATAGTTTCTAAGATTATTTTTACTCCCATATTAGCATTAAAGATATTTTATTGAAATCTGCATCATTTTTGCTTCCTTCGTATTGCCAGCTACATGGGCTTGATATTTGCCATAATGTATTCAACCACTACATAGCAAGAAAGAGATATGGAACAGAACAGAATAGCAGAGTTGGAAGCGACTATGGAGGTCTGCTAGTCCAACCCCCTGCACAAACAAGAGACCCTATGCCAGTTCAGACAAGTGCCTGTCCAGTTTCTTTTTAAAAGCCTCTAGTGATGGAGCACCCACAACTTCTGTTGGCAAGCTGTTCCACTGGTTAATTGTTCTCACTGTTAGGAAATTTCTCCTTAGTTCAAGGTTACTTTTCTCCTTGATTGGTTTCCATCCATTGTTTTTTGTCTTGCCTCTGTTTTTTTGGAAAATAGGTTGACCCCCCTCTACTTTGTGGCAGCACAAAAACACCAACAAATCTAGTATTTATCCAAACTGTGATATAATATCTTAACAAGCCACGTTTAGACCACCATAATATATGACTTTGCTTTACATCTTAATGAAAAGAAAACTTTTTCCGTTTTGAACCTACTGCTTTAGAATTGTATTTTAACTCAGGCAAATTGCATGTTTCAGGGAAGGTTAAAAAAAGAAATATCCATCATGTCTCTACATGACTTCACACAGTTTTGGAACAGATACATGCTTTGGTCTTGGTTGCTTAGCCCTGGTTCCCACAATACTACTGTACTCCACAACTCTTGAGGAAAGCTGAGTAGATATGTTGCCATCATCTATTTTACTCCAGAGAAACAATCTTTGCCATTGATTTACCAAGGAAGAGGCAAATCTCTTGTTTTGCTGCTTGATTTGATGACAAGTCAGGCTAAAAGCTAGCTCTTTTTCCCATGATTAACACCACTGATTCATACAAATTCAAAATCTTTATTTACAGTCAGGCAAAGTCAGAGACCTTGAATAAAATTGAAAAGAGAGAAGAAACACATCATTGCTTTCTGAAGAGTTTGATCTCAGTCTCTCTCAACTCAGGGACTGTTTCCTCTGTTCCCAGATCTTACACACACAGCAGAACACGTTTTATACATGATCTCAACCCATAAAATAAAACACATTCTCTACTGTGTAGTCAGCTTCACTGATCCTAGCTTATTAGTCTAATTCATTAGATTCCAACCTGGGTATTGCAGCCTTATTTTGTTCTAACCAGCCTTGGAGGAAGTCCATGTCTTTTAACCTTTTCAGTGTCTGAACCTAGTGACAAACATAACAAGCTATTATCAGCATGTCTCAGCCTCATTCTCCTATGTAGGTATGAAGCTGGTTAACAAAAGAGCTTAAGAAAGCAACCAAACTCAGATAACATCAAGTACCTAACTAGAATTTAACTACTTACCAGCTGGCATTCTGGTTTTTCTTTAAACTTGGGGAAATTATGACTTGACCAAGTATTTTTATGCAAGTGAAAAACATATAGTTATGTTTTCCTGTGTGCAGGAGCCATTTCACAACACTGATCTGTAGAAAGGCTGCATAGGCAACGTGTGAACCAAAAGATTGTTTATAAACACAGCTCAGGCACAACCAATTAGCCAGATGAGAAAACATCTGGAAGCAGTCCATTTCAGTAAAAGGGAAGGAGAAAGAAATTCTTGATCTTGGGGCATCCATGTGTATAGAACCAGATTCTTGAGTTTTGTAGAAGTTACTGTTTATTGTAAGGTAGTCTGTATCTGCAATAAAGTATCTACTCCAGCAGCATCTTTAACTTCCTGAGAAAATGCTGGTTTCTTAGAGAAAGCTATTGAAAGATCCCAGGGCAATCTTTGATATGGGGGCATCAAAGCCAGTTCTCATTCCACATTCTCTCTCTGGACTCTCTCTTTACCAGGGGTGGCCAAACTATGCATGGCTAGCTCAGGAATTCTGGGAGTTGAAGTCCACAGGTCCTCAAAGAACCATAGTTTGGCCACCCCTGCTCTTGACCAATGCGTGGCCATTTCACAACATTCCCCAATCCTTGCCTCTGTTGCTATTTGGTTACATTAAATATTATGCATTTAGCACCAACGTCTTCTTAAATGTTCCTTATCCGCACTCCTTGGGTCTTGTTTGGCGCAGGTAGAAATAAGTATGAAAGAGAATCCAAGTTTTGAGAGAGTTTGAGAATTTAATGACATTTACCACCAGAGGGTGGGTGGGGGGTGGTGGAGGAGATCTCTCTGGAACAGACTGGAAACAATCTATGGCATCAATATTGTGATGAGTCAGTTCTGGTGCACACATCCAATTTTTTTACTCTATTCTTGCTTCAGGCCAAAGTGATTCTGAAGGGTTTTGGAAAACACAGTTGGTTTGTCAGATACAAGAACATGCCATGGGCCATGCAATTCCTTTCCAAATATCTCCAGTTCTTTGAGAAAATGATCATCTATCTCTAGTCTTATTCAGACACACTTTCCCTCCCCTATTTGCCATTTCTGTTTATCAGTTCTCTGGGGAATTCTTTTGGAACCAATTGTCATTTACTTGGTAAGCACACTGTGTTACTTATATGCTGTAAAAGCTCAACATTTGGTGTAAATATAATTCACTCTTGCTTAATATATTTTATTTTCTCCCAGGCTTTAGAATTTATTGCTTACCAAAAATACATTTCATTTTCATTGGGATTAGGCTTATGCAAAGCTTGGCATGGATTCAGTACTTAAGGTATAACTTGGAAACACAGTTTGGCAACCTCCTTCTCCAATTTGGGACTCTTGAGATCCAAAGTTAGTTACAGGTTGGAAATGAGGATGGATGAATTGCTTAGTGGGAAATCTGTGCTTCATCTGTACCTTAAGGCAAACTAAGTTCCTGATGTCTTTCTACTGTGATATTTGCTTTGGTTAAGTTAGAATTAAATAGATTTATCTGACAGTCCTGTACATATTTCTTTTCAATGAGTTCAGAAACTCACTGAATTCAACAGGATTTACTCCTAAACAAAATCATTTATTTAGGATTATACCATTGGTTTAATTAACTTTGATAACAACACTCTGACTTCAATAACCTATTAATCTGCTTTTGCTAGCAATATTCAAGCTAACACTTTCACTCCTGCAACTCTTCCATTTTCATAATAGTTTTCCAAGCAGTTACCACATTATAACCAGCATAAACTGTTGAGCAATAACCTCTAAAGTGTAACCTATGAGCTAGAAAGTAAAATCACATGGACCCAATGTTGCTTGCCATCTTTAAAATGATTCCAATAAAGGAGTTGGAAGAATACTCTGTAAACAACATAGGTTATATACCAGTGATGGCTAACCTTTTTCATTGTGTGCCGAAAGCACATGCATGCATGAAATAGCACACATGTGTGCTGGCACCCATAAAGCAATGCGCCCCCTGCACATGCACATATAACCCCCCCATGCTCCCCCACCCCCTGCGCATGTGCACGCAACCGTTTTGGGCCTAGTAGGCCTTCCTGCAGCCTCCTGGGACCAAAAATGGGCCAAGGGGGGCGCCACAACCCCCTGCACTCCCCCATCCCCAATGCATGTATGTTGACCCCCTGTGCATGCATGCATGACCCCCGCACATGTATGCACGACCCCCATGCATGCGCACATGTCTCCCACATGCGCCCTGTCCCCCGCGCACCCCAAAAATCAGCTGGCCAGTGGGAGTGCACGCACGCATGCGTGGTGGAGCTGAGCTAGGCGATGGCTTGCATGCCCGCAGAGAGGGCTCTGTGTGCCAGCTGTGGCACACATGCCATAGGTTCACCATCATGGTTATATACAATATTTAAAATATGTAATAAATAAAATAGGAACAAGGCTGTTCTTGACATGTTATAGAGATAATTCTAAAAGGGTGGAAGTTGAGCCCACCACATGTGTATTTGGTACCAGATTATAATGGCATCTAGGATAAAATGTGATTTTAAAAAATGTGGGATTTTTGTTTCTCTCTCTTATTTATAGGGCTCTGATTGTTGATTGTCACCCACAGTTATATTGTTTAAGATGCGAAGCCATATACATATTTTAAAGATAAAACAAATTTGAATTAGTAAAAACATCAGCATTTGTATGGGAAAAATTAGCTGCACAAATTCAGAATGGGAGACACCTGATATCCTTTTCGCAGTATATGCAAATAGAATATAGACCTTTTTGTAAGCCAGCAATTTCACAGCAGGGTCAACAATATGGTGCCACACTGAATGCAGTCCCCTTTTTTTGTAATTTTTTTGTAATTTTTTTACACACTCCACATAAACATCAATACATATACCATAATATCTTACCAAGTATTAACATAGTTATATATTACTATCCAATAAACAATGAACAAACATCCTAATCTTGCACCTTTCATAACCAAGTTGCCCATCTGTTTTCCCATATCACTTCATATCACTCCCCTGCCTCTACCTCCCTCTCTTTCCTCTACCTTTTTTCTCCTTCTCTCCCTTCTTCCTACTTCCCTCTACCCTTTCCTCCATCTTTCTCATTCTCCACCTCAACCTCACCTCTCCTCACCTCCCTATTCTCCTTCCCTCCTCTTCCCTCCTTCTAACCTCCTTCTCTTCTCCTACCTACATTCTTCCTTCTCTCCTCCTCTTCTCTATTTCTTCTTCCTCCCTCTTCTTCCTTCCCTGAGTATATCCATTTGTAATCTATTTGGTGGTTAACAGACAAGCAACTCATCTCTCTAACTTCTCTTAATTTACGGTACAACTATTAATCTTATGTTTTTTCTATATCCATATTTCTATACATGTTATTCTTTCTAGGTATATTTTTATATACTATTATAATGCTGCCTCCTTAACTACCTAATGTTGTCACCTGGGTCTAACATCTTTAACTTTTCATTTTCCTCCCATTTTAATCGGTGTTAGTTATCTTCTATTCATATTCATTTTCCATCCAATTGTAAAATTTTATATTATATTATATTCTGAATCCTCCTTTTCTTTAATTATCATTGTCAATCTATTCATCTCAGCAAATCCAATATTTTTTTAATTACCTCCCCTTCAGAGGGGGCTTTTGTTGCTTTCCAATTTTGTGCAAATACAATTCTAGCTGCTGTAATTATATGAATAATTAAATATATTTTTTCTTTGTTATATTTCTCTGGTAAAATACCCAACAGGAATATCTCTGGTTTCAGCTCTATACGTTGTTTCAAAATCTTTTCTATCCACATTTGAATTAAGCTCCAATATGCTTTGACTTCATCACATGTCCACCACATATGATAAAAAGAACCAGGTAATTGGTGACATTTCCAACATTTCATAGATTTGTCTTTAAACATTTTAGCTATCCTTTCTGGTGACATGTGTCATCTATAAAACATTTTATACATATTTTATTTATATGCTGTTGCCATTGTCAATTTATAATTACTTTCCCAGAGCTGCTGCCATTTGTCCAATTCTATCGTATATCCAAAATTTCTTGCCCATTTTATCATTGTTTCTTTCACTTGTTCCTGCTCTAATTTAATATACAGTAGATAGTTATACAGTTTTTTATTAGTCTTTCATCTGATCCTGTGAGTATTTCATCTAATTCTGTTTTTTCTAGGTTAACACCTTCTGTTTTAGTGTCCTTTTCATATCTTGATTGTATTTGCATTCTCGTATACCAATCCATTTTATCCCTTGTTCCTCTAGTTCTTGTTTAGATTTCAATTCCCCCTTATCAGTTAAAATGTCTGTAAATCTTGCAATATTCCCCATATTAAATCTGTTTGGGTGGATTAGTGCTTCCATTATTGATAACCAATATGGTATTTTCAAATAATGTTTCTCTTTTATCTTTTCCCACATCACATACAAAGAGTTCCTTATGTAATGTCTCTGGAAATAGCTGTGTATTCTGCTTTTCCCATACCATATGAATGTGTGCCATCCTATCTGTAAGTCATGTCCCTCCAAAGTCAAAAGTCTTGTGTTTCTTAACAGAATCCATTCTCTCATCCATGTCAATGCCACTGCATGATAGTATAATTCCCAATTTGGTAGTCCAAACCCACCTCTAAGTCTTACATCTTGTAGCATTTTTATATTAATTCTCGCCTTCTTTCCCTGCCAAACAAACTTCAAAATCATTTTATTTAGCTCATTAAAAAAAATTTCTCTATTCTTATTGATATTGTAGAAAATAGAAACAACAATCGTGGCAATATATTCATTTTAGTTATTGCAATCCTCCCCATCAGTGATAGTTGTAAATTTTTCTTTTTTTCCAAGTCTATTTCAATTTGTTTCTTTAATCTATAGTAATTGTCTTCTTTGATTGTTATACATCTTGCTGATAACAGGATACCCAAATATTTTACCTTTTTTGTTATCTGTATATTTAATTTCCCCATTAATTCCTTATTTTGCTTTTCTGTTATGTTTTTCACTAACAGTTTTGTTTTGTCTTTATTGATTTTTAGTCCTGCCACTTCTCCATATTTTTCTATTTGTTGTATTAATTTGGGTCCCGTCTCTAATGGTTCTTCCACAATAAACACCAAGTCATTTGCAAACGCTTGCAATTTATACTCTTCTCCTTTAATTTTTATTCCTTTTATATCTTTACTCTGTCTTATACTTCTATTCAATACCTCCAAAGTCAAAACAAATAGTAGTGGAGATACTATACTTGCCTTGTTACTTTCATGATATCCACTTTTTCTGTCATATCTCCATTCACCATTACTTTTACAGATTGTTTGCAGTAAATTGTTTTAATTACGTTGGTAAATCTCTTTCCAAAGTCCATATTTTGAAGTTGCATTGTCATAAATTGCCAGTTCACATTGTCAAATGCCTTCTGTTCATCTAAAAACATCAATGCCACTTGTTTTTCGGGATGCACCTCATAGTATTCTAATGTATTCAGAATTGTCTGCATATTATCCTTAATCTGTCTTTTAGGTAAAAACCCATTTTGATCTGAATGTATAAATTCATTTCAGAATTTTTTTAGTCTATCCGCCATTATGGAAGCAAAGATTTTATAGTCCGCATTCAAAAGCAAGAGCGGTCTGTAGTTCTTAATTTTCTGTAAATCAGTCTCTTCTTTCGGAATTAGAGTTATAAATGCCTCTGACCATGAATCCGGTATCTTGGCCTCTATTAGAAGTTCACTATAAAGCTCCAACATTACAATTCCTAATGTTTCTTCCAATGTCTTATAGATCTCTGCTGGTAGTCCATCTAGTCCCGGCCTGGAGGAACATTGTCCATGGGGTCGTGATGGGTCGGACACGACTCTGCAACTAATAACAACAAAACAGTTAACTTACATTAATAGAATCTTGCAAGTCTGAAAGAAACCCTTTACAGCCCAAAGAACTAAGGAGGGTCCCTTTTGACCTGCTTCCTACCCCAAGTTAAGTTGCCTTTAATCTGACCATTCCTTTGGCTGCCTTTCTTTCTTTGCCTTGTTTCTCAAGATCATCTCCATATACCATTATATCTGTCTTATCTCCTGGCAGATAAAGACTCACAGCCTGTCGTCTTTTCCACCCTGTATCAGATGGGCAAATTCTAGCTGGAATAGATGGTCCTGAAGAGACCCAGCCTCCTCCAACCATACAGATCATGAGATGTAATAACCAATACCTAGAACTGAACCCCCAAAACACATTGGCAGACAAAGCACCTCCCTCCCTGTAACATGATTGTAATGGTCCTCACCCATGATCAGGTAGTCCACAGCAGTTCGTATTAATCACAACTTTCAGTGACAACCAGACTAGAGCAAATCTATGATGGCTTGCTTTCTCCAAACTGCACTGTTAGGGGATTAGATGTGTTAAGAGTAGCAAAAATATACAGTATATACAGCGCTGTGGCATCTTCATGTCAATTGTGTTTTCTAGGCAGTTGGGTAGCATGCATTTTAAAGATAATTGAAGTCACTGAAGCTTATCAGTGCCAGTTGTTCCCCTTTCCCACCTGGTTGGAAAAGCTGTAAAGGCCATTCAGCTGTCATTGACGATTGTGAATGCCAGTTGTTCTCTATTCATCTGGAAGCAAAAGCTTTCAGCATCCACCAAGCCCATCTCCACTGTGCCACGAGCGGAAGTATTCTTTGTTGGGCTAGCAGTCATCTTCAGCTTTGGCTTCTTTCTATTTATCACTTTGTATTAAAACAATCAGATCTGGGTAAATTTGCAGGGCCAGAATAAGAAAAACACAACATATACAAGGGAGTGAATTTATACACATTAAGATCCATGCTACCTGTATTTGAAATACAGCCTAGTAGACATGATTGAATTTGTCTTGTGACTTCATCTATTGGTCACAATCCAGATAGAGTTAATTGAAGTGTGAGAATTAAGCATTTGTGTTAGATATCCAGACTGCATGGTTACAACCAGGTCCTCCATTCAAGCAGGAAAATGGAGACTGCGGATTGGTTAAGCCATCTGACAGCTCCCTATAAAAGGGCTAGCTGTCAGGCTGGCTCTCTGCTGGATCGTGTACATAATTACAATAAAGAGCTGTTATCTACAATAAAGAGCTGTTATATCGCCACCCTGAGTCCTTCGGGAGTTGGGCGGCATATAAGAATAGCAAAATAAATAAATAAATAAATCTTAAGCCTGTCTTAAGCCTCTTCAGTCCCAGGACTCAACAATTGGCGACTAGGATGGGATACTGAAGAAGGCTGAGCAAAAGAGCTGAAAGAAGGCACCGAAGATCCAGCCCAGTGGCAGAAAGGAATGGTGGCCATTTTGCACGCCAAAATTCAAATTGCAAAAGCCCGAAATGTCAGCATTCCACCCGCCGACACCCTTCAATCCGGCGAAGGAGAACTGGGGGTCCTACATGGCCCAGTTCAGATGCTTCCTGGAGGCCAACGACCTCAGCGGCCTGACAGACAATAGGAAGAGGGCACTCTTCCTCAGCCATTGTGGCCATGAAGTCTTTGACATGGCCGAGTCCCTGTCAGAGCCAACCCCAATGAAGATGGTTCTCTGGCAGGCGCTACAGAACATGCTGCAGACCCACTATGATCCGATGCCCTCCAAGGTGGTCAGATGGCATGAATTCCACCAAAGACTACAGAGGGAGGGCAAATCAATTAATCAGTACCTATCAGCGCTCTGAAAAGCTGCCACACACTGCGAGTTCAGAGACCTCAATGACACACTACTAGATCAACTGATCTGTGGGATACAAGACCTGCGCCTACAGTGGCGATTGATTGCTAAGTGCAAATTGACATTGCAAACAGCCCTGGATGAAGCAAGAGCAACTGAAGCATCAAACAAAGGGGCGGACAGGCTCCTTCCACAGGCGGAGCCAGAGAGAGCAACAGACCCAACCTCCCCAACTCTCCAACTGAGCTGCGCAGGTCCAATAGTGTCCCCAAATGCCCCGCCTACTTGCGGGACTATGTATGTAAATAAGACTGCTCCATCTAAGAGGGGAGGGGCATTAGATATCCAGACTTCATGGTTACAACCAGGTCCTCCATTCAAGTGGGAAAATGGAGACTGCAAATTGGTTAAGCCATTTGACAGCTCCCTATAAAAGGGCTAGCTGTCAGACTGGCTCTCTGCTGGATCTTGTACACAATAAAGAGCTGTTGTCTTAAGCCTGTCTCAAGCCTCTTCAGTCCCAGGACTCAACTTGGTTAAACCTCTCTTGCCAAAATCAATGGAGCTAAAAGCACTTGCCTTTGATAGGTCACATCTACCCAGATTATAGTTTGGGAGAGTCGCTTTGCTGGATTAGGCCATTGATTCCTTCTACTTTAGCCCTTTGCTTTCAAGAGACAGTTTGCCAAAACTGAAAATTAAACTCAGCTACAATATAACTGGACTGTAGGATTGCAGGAATCTTATTCTGACTATCTCAACTAATCAACAAATCCTCTGAAGCATGATATTTGACTTCATATGATGGATCTTTTTTTCTAAAAAAGAAATGGTTCTTGAGATTGGCAAAACTGCAGTTATCAGAGGAACTAAATTCGTTTGTATGGTAAGTTTTGATTTAATAGCTTTTTGTGCTGCAATAAATGATTAGCGAAGGCTTAAGCCAGTATACGGCTACAGGGTTGTGACCTCAGAATGTGAGACTATCCTGTTCTCTATCAGATATCTAATTGTGGCAGAAGCATGAATAAATGTAACAAAATCCAATGAAGCAGATAAATATTGAGATCCACGAATAACAAATTAGGTTTTTGCTTTATATCAAAAGGCAAGTCAATATAAAAGCAGAAACTTGTATTAGATTAAGTGATATCAAACCTTTTAGGGGCCTGTTATTTCATGGCATAAAAGGAGAGTTAATCTGTTGTTTCCAGTGATGTGTTAAAGAATCTGCCACTTAACAAATTTGATGCCCTTCAGTTGCTGTGCACTCTTGCTTATTGCATGATGACAGCACCCCAATGGTAGTGTGCTATAAAAATCCTAAAAACAGAATTTCCACAGCATCTGCTGCAAGCAAGTTTTGTAGGGTAGTGGTGGTAGTGTTGTATTTCTGTATTTCTGCACAAAGAAAACTCACTTAACAGTGAGGTCACTCTGTGTTCATAGATGTTCTTGTTCTCATGAGACAGGCTGCCTGCCGTGTGTCTTTTTCTCCCTCTTCAATTTCATCAATCTGACTTATAAACAAGGCCTTGAATCCAGCTTTGATGGCTTCTATACCTATTACAATATGCTCAGTTAACACACTGCACAAAATGTGCCAGGATAGAGCCATTGAATATTGGATTCTTTTTTATTTTGCTTCATTGGAGCACTAAAATTTTTGGATGCAAAGGAATAGAGTAGAGTAGAGTAGAGTAGAGTAGAGTAGAATAGAATAGAATAGAATAGAATAGAATAGAATAGAATAGAATAGAATAGAATAGAATAGAATAGAATAGAACAGAACAGAACAGAACAGAACAGAACTATTGGCCAAGACTGATTGGACATACAAGGAATTTGTCTTTTGTGCATAAGTTCTCAGTATACATACAAACAACAAAGTAATATAATCATAAGATACCGATAGGAGAAGGTAGTAGACAAGATGAGAAGAATAATAGTAATACAGCCATACTACATGGGTAAATACCCTTAGACATATTAAGACAGTACTATGGTAACTAGTTGTGGCACAACTACATTTATTTGCAGATTGAAAGGACAGTGGTGTGGCAGAGTTCATGATAAAAAGTAGGTAGTATAATTTAAGCCAAGACTAGAGTTTTAGCTTCTCCCAGATTTTGGGAGTTCAGCTTCTATCAATATCTATCAGCATGGCCAATGGGAAAGGACAGGGGGAGTTTGTAGTCCAACTTATTTAAAAGGCTCCAATTGCTCACCTTCTTTTTGTAATTGTTAGCTTATTTTTCTTTAATGCACTCTGTCCTGGTGTATTCCTGTCAGCCTAAAAAGTATTTCACATTAAAAGATACATTGATTTTATTTGCACAAGTTTAATGCTGCCTTAATCCAAGAATTAAAGTGTTAAACCACAAGTGAAAACAACAACAGGACAATACCGAATAATAAAGATGTTAAACTAGGATTCCTCAATCTGGCATTCTCCAGATACGATGGAAGTATAGAAAAAAAAATCTAACACAATATGGACAAATCTGACTTAAACTTTTAGCTATGGTAACTCCAATTCACCTGGTTGAGATGTGCTGACTTTTCACTGGGGATTGTAAAATCTAACCATTGAACAATAGCCCTTCCTTCATGTTGCAAAATAGTTCAAATAGTTTTCTCAGAGTATGGTTGAAAGAATTATGCTGGGGGTAAAAATGGAGCAGTCTATTTTTGTATAAATGTTTTTTTTTTGCTCTGTATAATTTTTATCTGAGGATATAATTTAGGACTCAGAGTGTGCCACCCCTCTTGAAAAAGAATTCCATACATTTGCTCCTTTCTTTAAAGATATTTCCATGAGTATAGAGATCAAAAGTAGATGTGATGTTAAAAATGCATATTTATATTTAATATGCACATTTTTAAAAGGCTGCAGATAGCTAAGGGGAATTTTCTTCCAATGCAAATAACATCTTCAAACGTGTAATTGCTTCATGACTTTAGTAGTGTGGTATTCCTCCTGGCCTATTGTGACTTGATCATTATTAGTAGCATCCACCTAAGGGCTCAAATTTGCAGCTTCTAAAATTATGCATATTTAAAGGAAAGAAACTGTTAACATCACATATTTTCTCTCTCTCTCTCCAAAAACAAAGGGTTAAACAGTTCCAGAATTTGACTCAATTCTACCCATGATTCCTTTTTTCTTCTTGTTTTTGCAAGAGGTTTTGGTTAACAAGATAGCTGCACTAAGTGGTTGAGAACCTACCACCAGTGTTGGTCTTAGAACTGCTCCTTAAATCTTTGCGACAAAAGGAAGGGCAGAAAAAGGTTGTTTTTGTTTTGGAAATCATCAAATTTGTTGCAGTACTTTTCTGACTTTTTTAAGGTTTTTTTCCTTTTTCATCAAGAGATACTTCAGATGTTTAAACTACCATTAGAAGTTTAAACTATTCTTTCCGTAGTAGCATTCTGAAGTTGCAGCTCTTCTGGAGGGTATTTTGGGACGAGGCTAGGATGAAGCTATCTATGGCTATTGATTGAAGTTTGTTGCTCCATTTTAAAAGGAGTTAAATTATTTTAATATGAGATTTTATTGTTGCCATTTTAATGTTTGAATTATTTATTGCTGTTATACATTGTTGTAAACTGCTAGAAATCCTTGGAAATTACAGTGGGATACAAATGTGATAAATAAGTGAATCAATAAATAAATACATACAGATATGCATACTTCTGACTCATTTCCAGAATAATGTAGTTACATGTTTTCTGTTCATCAGAATTCAAGTCAAAATAAAGTCTTTTCCATAACTGTGAGACAGATTGCATTTCTATGTAAATTATAGCAACTGTTTCAAAGTTTGCATCTAATAAATTAACATCTATATTTATGCAAAATTGTGCCCTCTTTTGTCCTCTTCCTTGTTAATACATAAGTGATCGTTCTATCTAGGATTTCAAATGTAAAGTAGAAAGAATTAAGCAAAATAATTGGATGGCGCTAGCAGACATACTTTCCATCTTTTAAAATTGAGGTTACAAAATTCTACATTTTAAGCAGATAGTCCACGTTCTCTGTTGCTCAGAGAACACAACAGCTTTCACTGGGTTTTTAAGCAACGGGCTGATATTCCATTCAATAATACTTGAAGTATATCAGGCTAAATTTGCTTGAAAGGGCTGCATAATTGGGAGGAGTGGTAGGGAAAAGGGATATTTAATAGAAAAGATCATTGCCTTACCAATGCCTTTTACAAAATGAATGGGTAAATTATAAATCATTAGTTTCTTTATCATATATTCATTGCTTACATTCTCAAGCAGCCCTCTCATTTGTATCACTGTTGAGTAAGGTGACCAGACGTCCCGCTTTTGGCGGGACAGACACGCTTTTCAAGCGTGTGTCCCGCGTCCCGCATTCTTTTCAAAAAGTCCCGCTTTTTGAAAAGAATGCCCGGATGTCTGGTCACCTTACGCTATGAATGAGTCTGGGGAGGGGGCTGGGCGAAGCGCTGCATTCCTGAACAGAAAGCGAGCAAGCGAGCAAGGAGGAGGGGGCGGGGTGGGCGAGCGAGAGATTGAGTGGAGAGGCTTCTTCCCGGGCTGGGAGGGGAGGCGGGCTTGGAGGGAGGGAGCGGCTGACAGCAGCGCAGCCCTAGGAGACTGAGCTGCTCGTCCACGGCTAAGGGGCGCCGCCATGGAAGCCTGACGCGCGCCCCCCCCACCTCCTTTAGCGTGGCTGTGCCTCCGCCCCTTCTTTCCCAGAGGAAATCACTGGACCTCCGCTCCCTCCCCGCCCACCTGCCTCCGTAAAGGACCGCAAGGACACCATCGGGCGAAGAGAGAAGGGGGTGGATAAAGGGCGGGGGGGACCAGCCGGTGGGTCCTCCCCCCCCAGAAGAACATGTGCTGAGCGGCTTCTATCCGTGGCAGGTAATGGGGCTTGGGTATCCTCGGGGATCGGGAAACACAGGCTGAGCATTTCTACCAGCCAGCCAGCCCAAGCCATTGCCGGCTCCCGAAGGGGAGGCTGGAGGCCAGGAAAGGCCTCCCGCCTCCCCCACCACCACCCACCTGGACGCCGACATTTGCCTTCTTTTGCCCTCTGCGCATGCGCAGAGGGAAAAACTCAAATGGAGAAACCCACCCCCGTCAATGGTGTCCCGCTTGAAGAAAAATAAATCTGGTCACTTTACTGTTGAGGGATGTCCTCTGAGAGGTATTAAAGCTGCTACTTTAAATGCCAGGAACAGTTGGCATTTGGACTGAACAGCTTCCAGTTTTATAAGTCCAAATCAATTTGTATAAAAAGCATGAAAATAGGTGCAAAAAGAATTAAACATCGCCAATCTGTTACAAGAACATCTGTGTATAAAAAGATCAGTAAACGAAATCTAGCCTGACAAGGGCTATCAAAAATCCTCAAAGTTGGAATTGATTATGAAAAGGTGAGGCAAATTTACAAAGAAAATGGAGGGTAGGGAGTCAACCATAATTCAGGATGGTTCATTTGGTTTGGTTTGAAGGCCTGGGGCCAGAGAACCAGGCACGGAATTCCCATTTTTCTGAACTACATCGGGCCTATGTTGGGTAAATCATGTCTTCACTTGCTATCTACCAGCCTCCAGTAGCCTGTGTCATGTAAGAATCCTTCTTCTATATTCAGTATGCTATAAATTTAGGGGAAGAATAAATATTGTTAAACTGAATATAAAAGAATAAATATTTAGCTGCTATCTTTATATTAACATCATTTTACAAGAACATCTTTGGGGAGGAATGTTATGATGATATGCATGAGATATGACTGAAAGGACGTCGGGTTGGGCAGGGATTCAATCACATAGTCATGGCTGCCATATTGTCTGTTTTGATTCCACCCTTAGAAACCCTTGCTAGTTAAAATTCTTAAAACAGACTAATAAAGTACTGGGGGGAGCATTTTTGTGCAACAAAAAGACCCCCAGGAATTTATTTAAATTAGTACTAGCTTATGAAAGTGGGAATGTGGTAGCTCAGTGGCTAAGACGCTGTGCTTGTCGATCAGAAAGTTTGGCGGTTCGAATCCCTAGCGCTGCATAACGGAGTGAGCTCCCGTTACTTGTCCCAGCTTCTGCCAACCTAGCAGTTCGAAAGCATGTAAAAATGCAAGTAGAAAAATAGGAATCACCTTTGGTGGGAAGGTAACAGCGTTCCGTGCACCTTCAGCATTTAGTCATGCCAGGCACATGACCACTTCAGACCGGAGACGTCTTCAGACAGCGCTGGCTCTTCAGCTTTGAAACAGAGATGAGCACTGCCCCCTAGAGTCGGGAATGACTAGCACATATGTGCGAGGGGAACCTTTACCTTTAGCTTATGAAAGAACTAATTTTCCAGAATTTCAGATTTATGATTGGGTTGCTATCTAAACCTCTGTCAGCTGCCATCTTACTAGCATACTTGTATGCTTCGCTACCATGTGGTGATAGTCTGCCATGAACTCTGGGAAGAGTGGATGGGAGGGGGGAATCCTTGGGGGAAAGCAAAAGTAACTGCTGTATCTACCTGAGATGCTGTTTCAAGATCACCCAGCTGGGAGAAGAAGACAGCTATATACCAACTTACTCTTGAAGTGACCGTTCTGGAAACATCTTGCTTGAACCTGGTCATGGGGAGAGGGTCAGCAATGGGAGGCAGTTATGGGAGAGAAGAGTTGAACTCAGGGATTTTGGCACACGATTCTCAGTTCTAGTTATGCACTACTGCAATAAGATTGACTTCTAATAAAACCATACCCTTTTCAACAAATGGAGCCAAGGATTGTTTCTATTTAGAGGTTTAAGTGCTCACCAGTCTGACAACCTCCATATTTTTATGAAATTTAAATGATTATTTTTTAAAAAATCCTTTATAAATGGAACTAGAAAGCTGTTTGTCCTTTCTTTTCTTATTATGTCAAAAGTGTGGCTTGAACTTTGTTCCCAAATCAGTTGTTTTTCCTGCATTACAGGGCGAAAGATGGTTTTCAGTGTTGTTGCAAGGAAAGATAAAATTGGTCTCCATAAGAAACTGACACTTTGGGATAACCCCAGTTTGAGAATTTCAGATAAATACTTTGTTCTAAGGTTGTTCAGTAAAAAATAGTATTAATATCCTACATCAACTTAATTTTAGTAAGCATAGTTTTTTTTTACAGAAAGGAAGATGAAAATAGATGTTGGTAATTTGGAAAATAAAAGGGGAGGGAATGAAAGCTCAGAATACCCTTTTTGAAAGCTCAATAGGTTAGTTTTAAAGAATATTAAATATGTATCTTTTGACCTTAAGATGCATTTAATTCAATAAATGATTCTTTTTTAGTGTACTAGACACAATAAAGGATGTTTAGTAAGAGCTGAATATCCAATTTGCTGGAAATATAAAATAGTTTAAGGGACAGTAATACATACTGTATGCCTGCTGCAGGATTTTCCATTTGGTGTTAATATTCAGGAATTTGTTAACATGGCACTGTTACAGGAAAAAAATGGGTTCAAAATGTTAATTTAGTGAACTATATACCAAAAATGTGGAATGTAATGACCTGGATTTATTGTGCATTGGATATAGCTAAAAAGTATTTTACTTAAGTGGAAAAACTCTGTAAGACCCAATTTGAAATCTGAGATGGATAAAAAGAATCCACTTTCTGCATATGAATTTGTTTCCGATCGGTATAACCAATATTTTTCTGTGTGCCGTTTTAAAAAAAGGCTTATTTTTTCTTCTCTAACTTCCTTATTATGCATATACTTTACTTCTTTTTCCTAGTTTATTTAATCCTTGTTATATTTCCACTTTCTTTCTTGTCTTTCTGTATAATATAAGCAATATAATTGAACAAATCAATCCAGAGTTTTCATTCGAGACACAAATGGTCAGGCTCAATTATTATTCTTCAGACACATTATGCAAAAACCCACTCTCTGGAAAAAGCTCTAATGCTAGGAAAGGCAGCATAAAAGAGAGGAAGAGGACAAACAGCAGTAAAGTGGATGAACTCAGTTATAGTAGCAATAGGTGCACCCATTGGAAGGACAGATCATTATGATGAAAGTCTACCTATGTGGTCACTAAGAATCAAGAATAACTTGATGGCACATAAGACCAATAATATAAGCAATATATATTATTGAAAAATCCTAGTTTTATCTGTTACCAGCTTCAGAGAGATGGTAGCAGTACTTGTAATAATAGTCTGAGAACCTGAGCACACTTTCTCCTAGCCTTTTTCAAGAAGGCTGAATCTTTCAAGTAGGACAGCGGTTCTCAACCTTCCTAATGCCGCGACCTGCAACCTGCCCCCGCGCCCCCACTGCAACCCATCCCGCCGCCGCACCCGACACCATGACCCCTGCCCCACAGCCGCCATTTGGGTTCTTTTACCCTCTGCACATGCGCAAAACGTTCTGCACATGCGCAGAGGGTAAAAGAACCCAAATGGTGGCATCCGGGCGAAGTCTCCCGACCCCTGTGAAAGGGTCGTTCGACCCCCAAAGGGGTCGCAACCCACAGGTTGAGAACCGCTGAAGTAGGAGATCAATTGGAACTTCTGCAATCCTGAGTGATGATCTAAGCTCAAGAGAACTTACTCCAGAGTATGTGTGTATATTTTACTGTATATGTGATATTACATTTTTTTTCAATTACCAATAGAAAATACATACACAGTCAGCTAGAAAGCTGACAGCCCGTTTCGAGACCTGAGCACAGTACGATGGAGTGAGCTCCTTTGCCTGTCCCAGCTGCTGCCCACCTGGCAGTTCAAAAGCATTCAAATCAGTAGTGGGTTCCAAAACCTGTTGCTACCAGTTCGTGCGTGCGCAATGTTTCTGTGCATGCGCAGAAGCTTCTGTGCATGCCCAGAAGCGTCCCGGGTGGGTGGGCGGAGCCTCCTGCTGCCGCCACTCCTGCTGCCGCAGAACCTGGCTGAACCAGGAGCAACCCACCACTGATTCAAATGCAAGTAGATAAATAGATATCACTTTGATGGGAAGGTACAGTGTTTCGTGGGTGTAGTCGTATAGTCATGACTTTTGCACAGGTTCGCCTAGTGCACCAATTGCGACCCTACTTGGAGAGGGAGGCCTTACTCATGGTCACTCACGCCCTCATCACCTCACGGCTGGATTACTGTAACACGCTCTACATGGGGCTACCCCTAAACAGTATTCAGAGACTACAACTGGTGCAAAACGCAGCTGTGCGAGCCGAAGTGGGTGTACCAAGATACACCCAAGATACACCCACATAACACCTATTCTTCGCCAGCTGCATTGGTTGCCCATTAGTCACCAAACGCAATTTAAGGTGTTGGTTTTAACCTTTAAAGCCCTACATGGCTCAGGGCCAGGTTACCTTCGGGACCGCATCCTACCTCATACCTCCCTACGACCAGTTAGGTCCCACAGAGTTGGTCTCCTCCAGGTCCCATCAGCCAAGCAATGCCGGCTGGTGGGACCGCGGGGGAGGGCCTTCTCTGTGGGAGCTCTGTCTCTCTGGAACCAGCTCCCTCCAGAGATCCGGATTATCCCCACCCTACTGGCCTTCCGTAAAGCCATGAAAACATGGCTCTTCCTGCAGGTGGGGAAAATTAAGATCAATCCCCCATATCTGAAGATCTGAATGATGATTTGTTTTTTAAATTTTAAACTTCTGTATTTTTAATGTTTGGTATCATTTTTATAAATTGTTGTTTATTATGTTGTACGCTGCCCTGAGTCCTATGGGTGTTGGGCGGCATATAAAAATGACCAAATAAATAAAATAAATAAATGATGATCACGTGACCAAAAAAATGTCTTCAGATAATGCTGGAGATGGGCATAACTGAACACAGGAAACCTTTAGCTTTACCTTATTTAAAATAAAATGTTATATTGTAAGCCTTTGATTGATAGGTTGAGAGTTACAATGTAACTATAGAGAAAGGTAAGTCTATGGTTATATAACTGTTGTAAAGATTGGAAGCCACTTTTCTTTCTTTCTTTCTTTCTTTCTTTCTTTCTTTCTTTCTTTCTTTCTTTCTTTCTTTCTTTCTTTCTTTCTTTCTTTCTTTCTTTCTTCTTTCTTTTCTTTTCTTTTCTTTTCTTTTCTTCTTTTCTTTTCTTTTCTTTCACTGAGCCCTGGTGGTGCAATGGTTAGAATGAAGCATTGCAGGCAAACTCTGTCCACAGCCTGGAGTTTGATCCTGATGGGCTCAAGGTAAACTCAGCCTTCCATCCTTCCGAGATTGGTAAAAGGTGGACCCAGATTATTGGGGGCAATATGCTGACATTGTAAACTGCCCACAGAGTGGTGTAAAGCACTATGGAAAGATATATAAAAGTCTCAGTACTGTTGCTATTAATTGCTTTTCTTCTACCTTTTTTTCTTTTTGCACTGTAGCTTTCTCTTTTATTTCTTCCTTTTCCCCCCTTCTTACTTATTTTACTTTCTGTTTATTTCTATTTACTTTTACTCTTCTTTTTAAAACTTTCAATAAAATCATGTTTTTAAAAAGATTGAATGATTGATTGTGTGCTAAAAATCATTTTCAATTCCTGGTGACCATATAGATCTATTTTGTAAGCCTTCGCCTGTGTTTAAGAAAAGTTAAGTGATTTCTTTTTCTTATTCTTGATCTAGAACAGCGGTTCTCAACCTGGGGATCACGACCCCTTTGGGGGTCAAATGACCCTTTCACAGGGGTCGGGAGACTTCACCTGGAAGCCGCCATTTGGATTCTTTTACCCTCTGCGCTTCGCCCGGATGCCACCATTTGAGTTCTTTTACCCTCTGTGCATGCGCAGAATGCTTTGTACATGCGCAGAGGGTAAAAGAACCCAAATGGTGGCGGCGGGGTGGGGGCGCAGCGATAGGCGCAGCGGTGGGGTGGGTCGCGGCAGGGGCGTGGGGGAGGGTCACGGGTCGCAGCATTAGGAAGGATGAGAACCACTGGTCTAGAACTAAATGATGACTGAATAAGTAAAGACCTTTGTATAGCACTGCATAATACAATGCAACTTTAATTTTAGCACAAACTAATGATTTCCACAGCCTATAACATCCCTACAACATATTTTATCTGGATGAGCACAAAGCTTAGCACCATCTGCTAATTCTTTTATCTTTCAGATACAGACCTGGAAACAAAAACAACAACATAATCAAATCTTTGAATTGGCTGGATCTGAAAACAGTAAAATTTGCACCAGGCTTTTGGTAATTATTTACACCTTCAGGTAAGCTCCTTTCCCTAGGCTGTTTATACACATACCCAATTTTCCAGAGAATTGTTCAAAATCAAAAGCCCAAAACTCCATGGGCCTGAACTGAGCTAAACTGATTATTTCCTCACAAGTGCCACAACAGAGAAGTCAGCCCAACTCAGCATCTCTCTGGATACCCAGACATAATGTTTTAACAAATCTGGGTGATACTGGAAGCATGAGAGGCATCACTAAGAAGGAATAGTGATAATTCTGAATGGAGCTTAGGTACTTAGGCGTTATAGCCCCATCGGAACTTGGGTCCGAGGAGGAGGATGAGACGGAGCTAGGGCTGACAGAGGAATGATTGGAGGAGCAGGAAGAAGCAGTCCCAGGTTCCTTGGGCCTGGGAAGGGTCACCAGCAAAGGAGGGAGGGCACAGGATTACCAAGCAAAGGGGGAGGAGAGGGCAGGCAGTGCAGCAGAGTTGCTCTGGAGCTCCGGCGATGAGCAATTACCTCCCCCCCGATCCCCGAGCATGAGAATGGAGAGGAGGTGGGATCAGCACAGGGCAACCCAATGACTCGGGCGGAGGGCGCCCCACCCCTCTTCACAAGGCTCACCTGGGGAATGAGATTTAAAGAGACGCTGTTGGGAGGGGCACTTGTTGGGAACAAGCCAGGGGTGAAATCCTCCCGGTTCGCCCGGGCCAGTCCTTCGGCGTATAGCCGATGGAACTGGCGGCGGTCGCGGCGCGGAGCTTCTCCCGCCCGCTTTCCCGGCCCGGCTGAACACAATCACCGCTTTCCCGGCCCGGCTGAACACAATCATTCGGGTTATTTTTCCCTCTGTGCATGCGTGCGCATGCACAGAGGGAAAAATAACCCGAATGGCGGCGTTCAGCCGGGCCGGGAAAGCGGGTGGGAGAAGCTCCGCGCCGCGACCGCCGCCAGTTCCATCGGCTATACGCCGAAGGACTGGCCCAGGCGAACCGGGAGGATTTCACCCCTGGAACAAGCCTTGCCTTTTTCCAGTCTCATTTGCTGTTACCGACATCTGGATACTTCGTTTGCCTTGCCCTGCTTGCCTTTCCCGTCTTGCTTGTCTTGCTTGCCTCCCCTGGCTATGTGTGAGTTCACAGCGACCCAGTTCTGCTCCGGGTTGTGCTGCAGTCCCAGTGAACTCTTCCATGACAAGGACTCCTTGGAACCAAATTCCCTAAACTGTGGCTGCTCTCAGAACTGTGCTGCTCCTCTGGACTAATAGCAGCCAGGTCCATGTTTAGAGCTTTGTTCCTGGACTTGTAGCGAATGGTGGGACTTTTGGGGGAAAGTTGGAGCAATAAATGGGAGTTAAGCTTTTGTTCCGGCTGTGTTGCTTTCGTAGCCAGCCCTGGGTCATCACAGTAGGCATCTTGAATTAGGCCTTTCATTTCCTTTTTTCTAAAAAAAAGAACCTGCATTTATATCCACCATGATGGAATTAACGTGGTTCCTGGATGGAGGATGCTGAAATGTCTCCTATCCCAAATACCTATGTGGATACTTACCAGCGGCGGGTTGCTTCCTTACTAGTGCCGGTGCGCTGCACGCGCATCTCCACACTTCGGGTGCATGTGCACTCGCTACGCGTGCGTGCCCCTTCATGCGATTTTGCTTCTGCGCATGCACAGAAGCAAAATCGCGCCAAAATCTCATGAGGGGACACACACATGCACGAGATTTCGGCATGATTTTGCTTCTGCGCATGTGCAGAAGCAAAATCTCGCCAAAATCTCACACACACGCGCGTCCCCTCGCGAGATTTCAGCGTGATTTTGCTTTTGCGCATGCGCAGAAGCAAAATCGCCCAAAAATTCACAGAAAAAAATGGCAACATGCGCGATGGACCGGCAGAGAGGGCTACGGAGCAGTCGCGCGCAAATTGCGCAATCGGCCGCTCCCTACCGGAGCTGCGCATTGGACAGCTTCGGCAGGAACCCACCTCTGATACTTACCCAAGCGAAGCCTGCTTAGCTTCAGCAAGGGGCTGCCTCATGTGCAAACTTTATTAGCGCTGTTCATCAGCTTATACTTAAAACAGCTTTACTGCCTTCACTGCAGCTCATTCACTTGCTTCCCACCTCTGAACCCATTTTGCAGAATGGGTACATAATGGGACAGACTTAGTGTTCATTCTCCTGACTTGGAACAATGCTCATCTGCTTGGAAAGATCAGGAGACCAAGTGGTAAAAACAAAAGAAGAAGCAGGAGCGGTTCAGGGGACTCTGGAGGTTGGAGAAAAAACCAATGTCATACTAAGGAGGGGAGGCTGACTGGGGGATTCTGGGAGTTGAAAGTCTACACAGGTTGATAAACAGCTGAAGGACTGTCCAATGCAAATCTAGTTTAATGATTAAGAACTACATTTAGGGAGGGCCCAGTAACTGTCCATCACCCATGGATTATTTGGGCAGCAGACTGAGAAGGAGCCGGGTCATCTGTTTGAAGCATTGTTTGTTGCAGTGAACAATGTAGCACATATATTGCAATTGTCGGTAACTCTCCATATAAATGTATCATTGTTACTAATTCAATTTGCAGGGCTGTCCATCTCATCTAAGCGACTCTGGGCAGCTCACAACAGATCAAAACAATCCAATAAAAACGTTAAAAACAAACATATAAACACCATCCCTAATCCATTTAAAACAAAAGGTAAGGGGCAGAATCCATTTTTTTTCATCAGCTCAACACAGTCATTGTAAAAGCCCCTCACCATTGGCAGACCCCCCCCCCAGGCATAGTGGCAGAGCTATGTCTTCAGGGCCTTCCTAAAGGCCAGGAGAGGAAAGGGTCAGGGTCAATCTATGATTTAGGAAAATAGTGTTCCATAGATGGCAGTAAAGACTGTATTCCTGGGTCCACCAATTATACTCTTTCATAACAGGATCAGTGACATGCCTCTCCTGCCAGTTCTGATGGGACAGGCAGAGGTAATTAAGGGGAGGTAATCCTTCAAATAACCAACTAATCAATCAACGGTGTACCAAAAGTCAAGGCTTCATAGGCCAATCACAAAAATGTTTTATTAATTGTTTCAATTTCAGAGTAAATATTACCATATTTAGGAATATTCAAAAATCATGTGTCAAACAAAGTGTTTAGAAGAAAATGGCAAACATTTGATCTAATTTATATAATAAATTGTCTATGAGGCCTGACTGTTGGTACAGTCTGTATATTACTGTATGCAAACCTGTGCCTTCAAATAGAGGACTGTTACCTGTCAGTGCTATAAAGGAGAACATACAACCACTCTTTGATCAGGTTTACTATGTGAATAAATAAGAAACATCTTGAGCAATTAAGGAAAGCAGCACACAGACATGAAATAGTTTACCGTTAAGCACCTGAGCTGATTTGATTTTCCATGTTATCAGGTAACATAAAAGAAGCAGAAAGTGTGCATGCCTTCCCTGGAGTCTCAGTTCAAGTCTATGCATGTGAAAAGCAAATACATACTCCCAATACATTGAATTGTGACTGGAGCAATTTAGCAGAGTCGCCCATAGCATCTTCTCTGAGTATAGCTGGATATCAGAGGTGTACAGATAAAATATTCTTTATGAGAGATGGTGATGGTGAGAAGAAGGCATTTATCCAGCAAACTCTGAGATACAATGGTGCTTTAGGCTCTGTGGATATATTTATGGGATTTAAAGGTCAAGTAATAGTTTTCATTCCTCTATTTGCTGCAGATGATTTTATTGAACATTTTCATTATTCCTTTTGATATTTCCACACACTTTCTTTTGGGGGGTGAGAGGGAGGGGTGAAGACGATTTCTATCTGTGCCTTGAGTTGTAGGATGTAGAAAATGTGCAGTGAATATGTGATTACTGTAATAAGCCCTTTTACCTAACATATATTTGGTCCTCAGTATTGAAGAGTTTTCCACACACAAAAATGACCTGAATTTGTAAGGAAGCCTGGAATAAAAAAAAATCAAGGTCAAAGAAAGTTCTCTAGATTCTGGCGCTTGTCTTTCTTATCATGCACTTGAAAGCATTGCTAATTATGCTCATAAAGTTGACAAATTTCACGGTATCAGCCTCTGGTCATTTTGCATCGTTGCTGAAATTAAAAAGGGGGAGAAAATATCAGTAGTAACTGACAGGTGTTTGTGATTAGAAATGCCTAAGTGACAATTAGGACTATATCTGGAAGAAAACTAACAGTAAGACAAATGAAAATACAAATTATGTTTATGCATGTTTTAGTTTTTTTTCTCCTAGCCGATGCAAATTAGGAGCTGATGATTCTGATATTATGCAGAATGTATATACGCCAAAACTGGAGTGATTCAGAGCTTTAGCAGCAACCAGATGTTCTGGAGAAGCAGCTTTTACACAGAGACGGCCTTCCTTGATCCTACAAGAATGTTTCTCATCTGTAGCCGAGGTGGCACAGCGGTTAGAGGCAGGTACTGCAGGCCACTTTAGCTGACACTGATCCGCAGGTCAGCGGTTCAAATCTCACCGGCTCAAGGTTGACTCAGCCTTCCATCCTTCTGAGGTAGGTAAAATGAGGACCCAGATTGTTGGGGGCAATATAAATATACCTTACTTACTGGTGTAAACCGCTTTGAGAGTGCTTGCACTGTGAGGCGGTATATAAATCTCACTAAATAAATAATAAATAAATAGTTCATTGTCAAAGATAGTTCCTCAGATGGGACCTCCTTTACCTGGTAGCCAGTGCTCATAAGGGTTGGGAGGCAGTAAGATTAGTAGACCTTTACCAAGGGCATCAACCTGCACCTGAGGGAGAGGGTTAGGTTTATTTTATTTTATTTTTATTTATTTATTTATTTATTTGTCAAACATTTATAGAATAGTAGTAGTTTGTATAAACATAAGTAAAAAGTAACGATAAAAGAGGACAGTAGGACAGGGACGGTAGGCACAGTGGTGCGCTTATGCACGCCCCTTATAGACCTCTTAGAAATGGGGAGAGGTCGACTGTAGACAGTCTAAGGTTAAAGTTTTGGGGGTTGGGGGAAGAAACCACAGAGTCAGGTAGTGCATTCCAGGCATTGATCACTCTGTTGCTGAAGTCGTATTTTCTGCAGTCGAGTTTGGAGCAGTTTACATTGAGTTTGAATCTATTACGTGCTCGTGTATTGGTGCAGTTGAAGCTGAAGTAGTCATTAACAGGAAGGACATTTTGGTATATGATTTTATGAACTACATTTAGATCAGATTGGAGGCGACGTAGTTGTAAATTGTCTAATACCAGTATTTCAAGAATGGTGGAATAAGGTATTTTGTTGTGAGCGGAGGAGTGAAGGACACTTCTTGTGAAATATTTCTGGACTCTCTCGATTGTATTTATGTCTGATATGCAGTGCGGGTTCCAGACAGGTGAGCTGTATTCCAGAATTGGTCTAACAAATGTTTTGTATGCTCTGGTTAGCAATGTAATGTTGCCAGAGAAGAAGCTACGCAAGATTAGATTAACAACTCTTAGTACCTTTTTGGCAATGTTGTTACAGTGGGCTCTAGCACTTAGGTCATTGGATATGAGTACTCCAAGGTCTTTGACAGAGTGAGGGTCATCTACAAGTTCGTTTCCTCCAAGTTTGTATTTTGTATTCTGATTTTTTTTGCCAATGTGTAAGACAGAATATTTGTTGGTTGAAATTTGAAGTTGCCAGTTGTTTGACCATTCTGCTACATGATCAAGGTCTTTTTGAAGGGTAGTAGCATTGTCGGTGATGTTAAATAGTTTAACATCGTCAGCAAAGAGAACACAGTTGCTTATAATATGATCACAAAGATCGTTTATGTAGAGTATGAAGAGTGTTGGTCCTAGAACACTGCCTTGAGGGACACCACTGTTGACAGGAGCAGGATTTGATAGGGCACTTCCTATTTTGACCACTTGTTGTCTGTTAGAGAGGAACGCAGTTATCCAATCATGTAGGGGTCCAGAAATGCCATAGGATTTTAGTTTCAGAAGTAGTTTGTCATGTACTACTGAATCAAAGGCTTTACAAAAGTCTATGTAAATTGCATCTATTGTTTTACCCTGATCAAGTTGAGTGGTCCATATGTTTTTGCAGTGCATAACATATGTTCTTGCATAACAACACCAAAGCTCCCTCTTCCATTTCAGTTTCCAGAAGTAACTTGCTACTTATTGTTCTCTTCAACTAGATCTTCCTTTAACGAGGAATCAACCCTGTATGGAGAAAGAGATTAAAG
Organism: Diadophis punctatus similis; assembly: GCA_023053685.1. Lineage (NCBI taxonomy): Eukaryota > Metazoa > Chordata > Lepidosauria > Squamata > Dipsadidae > Diadophis > Diadophis punctatus. The sequence continues at coordinate 62,781,260 of JALIGW010000001.1, forward strand.
TATCTTGCATAAAGCTCAGTAAGCTCAGGCTTAAAATCTCCAATTTTATTTCTTCCTTTTAGCCTCATTGCCTCTTCATTGGTTGGAGTCATGTCCTGGATCATGACATTGACTGGGACCGAGCAGGACATCATGTAAGAGGAGAGATGTATAATATATACAAGAATGAGTGAGTGGTTCCTCTTTTCCTGACTTCTAAATGCAAATCAAAACTGCCTGCTTTGATTTGAGATTCCACTCTGCTTTAGAGGAAATATTGCCCATCTGATATTGGAAAAGTACATAATGTAATATGTGTGATATATAGATCAAAACCAACCACATACCAAATGTATGCTAAAAATGGTAAATGTAAATTTTATTAAAATGTACACAGTAGTTTACAAGAATGCCTGTTTTAGTAAAATTACAGTACATATATTTGTACACTTCTGTGGCTGTGAATAGCATAGGATCTGGATGTTTCTCCCACACTTTCCTTTCAGCTTTTCAAGAAAGACTTTCTGAGAAATGAGACAGCCTGGCACACAGAGCCTCTCTTGTTGCTCTGGGGATTTTCTGATTTCTCTTCAGGGGGAGAGTATGTCAATCCTATCTTGTCTGAACTGATTTTCCATTTGATCTCCTAGTTCTGCATTAACCCAAGGTACTCTATTATATACACTCTTCCTGCGACAAATTACTGTATTGAAAGAGAGGACCAAATCCTGATACTAGCGGTTGGCAGACTGGAGCAGCTGCCAGAACCTATGCGAGATGGATACTTATTGTGCTATCTCTGAAATAAGAAGTCAGGTTCTACTGGAAATCTCAAAACAGAACAGAAGCAGAGCAGCTCCGAGACCCCCCACCTCAATCCCCAGAGCCTCAGCAGAGCCATTGTGGCTAATGATGTAATTGGGAGCATTTTGCACAGCCCAATGCCCCCTCTAAGCTTTGAATATCCCTTCAGATTAATGGCATTTCCTGCCTTTGATGATTAAACTAGTGTGCTTCAGATGTGGTCAACTTTCAGCTTTCATCATTCCCCAGCCAGAATGTCCATTTACTTGGGAAGATCAGAGATCAACCTATTTGTGAAATGCCAGATCCAGGAAGATAACTATACAGGTGTAATAACAGTTCTGTGCTCTTTGAATATGGGCAAGGAGGTTTCAGTAACTGCCTGAATAGTAAAAGTTCATTAATGGACACAAAGCTAAGACATGAAATTATGATCAGGTACTAATTTCTTAAAGCTTATTTGCTCTTTTTTTTTAAATGATCACATTCAAAAGGCATATCAAAGATTTTCTCTTTTAAATACATGTTATTAATTTATTTATAAGGTTTATATGGCTGTCCATCTGAAGCCAATCTGGGAGGCTCAAAACAACAATAAAACCAATAAATAAAAAGAACAGTAAAACAATAAAACAAAAACCCCATGCTTCAATTGCCCCTTTAGGCTCAGTTGTCCTCCTTCCATACTATTTACTTACACAATGCTATTCCAGTACTTTAAGGGGGGGGGGAACAGGTCTCAATGGCCTTCTGAAAGGTTAGAAGGGTGGGGGCTTGTCAAATCATCAATGGGAGAGTATTCCACAAGCTAGACACAGCCAGGGAAAAGGCACCCCTCCGAGGTCCAAGTAGATGGCAAGATTTCAGGGAGGGACTGGAACATGCCCACCTTATCTGAGCAAGTCGGATGGGCAAATATTCTTAGGAGAGGCAATCCCCCAAGTAACCAGGTCCTGTGCCATGTAGGGCTTGAAAGTTGATAAACAACACCTTGAATTCCACCCAGAAGAAAAGTGGGAGCCAGTGTAGCTCACACAATAAAGGCATAACATGGGCAAACCTATGGGCACCCAATGCTCGGTGTGGTGCTACATTCTAGACCAATGGTAACTTCTGAGTGGTCTTCAAGGGCAGCTCCATATCAAGCACTTTGCAATAAACCAACTGGGAGGTGATTAAGGCATGAGTAATTGGCCTCCAGGTACAGGAAAGGGAACAATTGGTGTTCAAGATGGATCTGGGCAAAGGCCCCCTAGTTACAGTTACCATCTTCTCATCAAGCAGAAGCCATGAGTTCAGGAGAACCCCCAAATTTTGCACCAGCTTGGTCAGCATCCAGAGTCAAAAATAACAAGTCACCAGACTTGGGGGGGGGGGGGGAGGCAAAAATCCAGAACCATTCTGTCTTGCCAAGGTTGAGCCAAAGTTGGTTCATCCCCATCCAGACCCTTACAGCCTCCAGGCTCTTGGGTAGCACTACAACAGCATCTGTCCTGCCAGGGGTAGAGATGTATAGCTGGGGTATCATCAGGGTACTGATGATACCATATCCATGCCATCACATGATCACACTCAGCAGTTTCTTGTAGATGTTAAAAAAGAGAGATGGGATAGACCTGACTCATAGTGAAAAATGTGACTAAAATTAAAGCAGATCAAACTAATGATAACTAGACCAACCTGCCTTAGAATTTACAATAAAGATATCAAAGGGGTGGATAACTTCTGCCTTTAGTGCCATCAAGAGTAAAAGAAGAAGCAGACAAGCAACGCACACAGACTAGCACATGGTAGAGCAGCCACAAAGGCCTTGGAAAATATATTCAAATGTGGTGATATTTCCGTACCTACAAAAATCTTAATGACACTATATGGAAATGAAAGTTGTGGGGTTTTTTCCTCCACTTATTGAGTCCTTCCCAAGAATCTGGGATAGGCAGATATTGACATCTGATGGTGTTAAAGGTATCATTACAGGATGTAAGCTGTTCCAAGCAAAGCTGCCTTTTCCAATTGACCAATGTGATTTTGTCAATGCCGGTGTTGTTCGAGTGGTGCTCCAATTATTATTATCAAATTCATTCACCATTCATCTCACGGTTTAAAGTGACTCTGAGCGGCTGTTGGACTTTGAAGAAACAGTATAGGAAGAATATCGATGCTTTGAACTTTAGTGTTGAAAAAGACTGCTGCAAATTCTGTGGACAGCCAGCCAGACAAACAAACCAATGGATCATTGAACAAATCAACTCAGCTTTTTCACTTAAGTTACAAATGGTCAGGCTCAAATTATCCACTTCAGACACATTATGTGAAGATCTAGCTCTCTCTCTCTCTCTCTCTTTAATGCTGAGAAAAGTGGAAGGAAAGAAAAAGAAGAAATGACCAGCAGCAATATGGATGCACTCAGTTTCAGTAGTGATAAATGGCCCCTTGGAAGATCTGAAAGACCAGGTCAGGGACAGGTTGTCACGGACAAAATGTATTTAAGTGTCACGAAGAATGGACAATGCCTTGATGGAATATAATTAATCAGAAAGCAGTGCTTTCTGAGGACAATTGATTGAGTTGACTGGCAATCAAAAATCTTTTTAAAAGGTTGCTGGAAGTGACAATAGTCCTGCAAAAAGGGGAATGATGAAAAGCCACATGGTGCCAATGGTGCGTACTCAACTGAGGAGTACAAGATTCCTGGGCACAGTCCATGTGCATCACCACAAAGGACAAGTGGCAACCTCTCTATGGAAAAATGTCCTTGCCCATCCTTAGCTGTCACTGTCTCATAATTAAACCTGCTGAGAATCAAGATTGCCTCTAAAAAGAGCCCAAGCTAATTTACAATTCAGATCCCTTTTCAAAAGGAAAAGTTAGCTCCCCTGTTGGCATGCTGTTTCTTGCCAGTTTTTTTATGGATTTCAAAGTACAGGTGTATGTATCTCTGTGTCTATGTGTTCCAATTAAGGCATAACTATTTTAAAACTGAGCCGAAGATGCACTGTGATGGTCTGTAGCAGAGTAAAAAGCAGAGGAACTGGATTCGGCCATCATTCCCAAGTCTTCCCCACCCCCCTTATAAACAGGGGGCTGAAAAACTAGAAGCAGTGCCAATCTTCTGATTGTTGTTTTGTGTAGATTCCAGCCAAGCGAGCAATAAAACCCCCATAGAGATCTGCCTCTTCTCCAGTATATTGAGATCTAGCAAGAGATATCTGTATTGGCTTCCCTGGAAAAGCCTGATTAGCACCAGGGCATAGATAAATTGCACATAGAAAACTGTTCTCTAACCAACCTAATGTAAAGGAGATAAAACAATTAGGTTAAAATTAAAAAAGGGACCCTTTCTAAAACATTTTGCGATTATGTCGGTATGACGTAAAAAGAATCCTCTGAGTAAATATATTTCAGAATTTTTAAATCAGCAGGATCTCATTAACTTAAACATCTGTCATCCTAATTATAAATGAATTATGCATGAAAGTCACCAATTATGCATTTTAGGTGGAGGGAAGTGAACATTGCTATTTTTTGCTGGTTTATTGCCACTTACGTGAATTCAACTTTCTATGCGAAATATGAAATTATATAGTTGTCCAATGTTGATGGACCCCCAACTATTGACAGGTAGGACATTGTAGCACATAAAATTATCTGCTACAATGTCCTACCCGTCAATGACTACTTCAGCTTCAACCGCAACAATACAAGAGCACACAATAGATACAAACTTAAGGTAACTGCTCCAAACTTGATTGCAGAAAATACGACTTCAACAACAGAGTGGTCAATGCCTGGAATGCACTACCAAACTCTGTGGTTTCTTCCCCAAATCCCCAAAACTTTAACCTTAGACTGTCTACTGTTGACCTCACCTCACTCCTAAGAGGTCTGTAAGGGGCGTGCATAAGCGCACCACCGTGCCTACAGTCCCTGTCCTACTGTTCCCATGCAATCAAAATCATCTCATGTATACATGTTTATACTTTTACTGTAATCTTGACAAATAATAATAAATAAAATAAAAATAAATAAATATTTTAACAGTAATAAAAGTTAATACAAAATGAAATTAAAGAGAAATGGAGGAAAAAGAAATATAAAGAAAAAATAAGTGAAGAAAAGAAATATATATTTCAAGAAGTGATTTCTGATTCTTTTTACAGCAAGTAGAAGCATTCAAACAGATTTGATAGAAACCTATTTGAAAAGGGATAAGAATGATAAGTATATTTATCAACCTTTATAGACTTTTTGTTGTCAGAACTGTCACTGATTTTTGGATTTTGCTGATTTAAGTGGGTTGGGGTATGGGAAGAAGTGATGGTCCCCAACTCTTATCACCCTGAAGGTTAATAATGTTGTTTGGGGCTCCCTGACAGTGCAAAGGGGTCTCATTATCAAGGTTCTTCTAAATAAAAGCAGAGTGGGGAGCCATCTAGATTTTGGGGAAACCCTGTTCCAAAGGATAAACTTCGCTACAGAAAAGATGCAGTTCTGGGGTCCTGATAGATGAGATACCTTAATTGAATGAACTTGGGGTATGTTGGCCCTGCAAGATAGTCCAGACAATAAGCACAATAAGGAGTACTAGCACTATTCTAAGGCTATAGAATATTGCAAGTCTAAAAGTATTTCTCCCCTCCTTTATTTCTCCCCTCCAGAAAACTAGAGAGGAGGGTCCCTTCTGAAATATTTCCCAAACTATCCTTCCTTCGGTGGACTGAGACATCTTTTACATGCCTGTTGTTCCAGCTACGGGCCTCCCTTCTATCTCTCAAGGCCATTCCACATGTCATTACAGAATGCTCCTACCTTGCATGTTTGAATTGGCATGCAGATATCTGGGAGACAGGTAGTCCCTCAAATAACCAGGCCCTATGCCATGTACAGCTTTATAGGTGATAACAAGAATACCAAATGACACCCAGAAAGCAAACTGGCAACCACAAGAGTTTTTGAACCAGAGATGTTAGATGGGCACAGTAAGGAATGTCCGTTATTCTACCTGTGCCATTTTTTCTTCTTCAGCTGTTTGATGTACTTGCAACATTCCACACCTCCTATTTTCCTTGGTAAGTAGAGCCTGTCAACATCACTGCATGGATGAAGACCATGATCGATTGCCATTATTTTTCTGGTCTCTCTATCAAGGGCTTCTACTTCTGCTTGAGCCCAGTCCACTATTACAGCAGTGTACCTAATGACTGGAATTGCCCAGGTATTAATCGCCTTGCGGTGTGGGATGGGCGTGGCCAGCCAGGAGTGGGATTTGGGGGTTCTCCGAGCTGCACAGAATCTTAGCTAGAGGTTCTCCTGAACCCCTGCGAACTCCCAGTAGCCCACCTCTGCCTTGTTGGTATTTCCTTCACTGAATTTAGACTTAAAGATCTTCACTCTCATAATGTATTCAGTTCTGACCAGGGGTGGGTTCCGACTTACCTTGCTGCCGGTTCGCTTCCTGACACGCCTCGCGCCCGCGCCGCAGGAGGGCAGGAGCGCTGCATATGCGTGCATGCGCAGTGCTAAACCCCCCAAAACAGCTTCTGCACATGCACAGAAGCAAAAAACAAAATGGCACTGCCTACGGCGCCACCGAGCCAGTTCAGGGGCGTGGCAGGCCTGGGTTGCTGCCAGTTCCAGCAACCCAGGCCACCAAGTTACTACCGGTTCCATAGAACCGGTCCAAACCGGGAAGAACCCACCTCTGGTTCTGACCTTCTTTATCATGAGAGTGAAGAAGATCTTAAATGCTGTTGTATTCCATAGCCTAAAAAGTTTAAAAATTCCAGCGCATCTGTGACCTCAACATGCTAGAGATACCCCTATGTCTTTCCCTCAACAAAAGCCAAAAACAAAGCCCTGCTGTAATATGTATAGAAATGTTAGCTTGTTGTCCCTTTCCTATTTAAATTGAACCTTTCTGTTATTAAAATTATATAATGTTAATTGTGGAATTTGGCTGTCCCTGTGAACTCTGTCAACTAAGACAAGTTGCACACTCACAGCTTTGGTGGAACTAAATGTTAGATCCAAGTCAAATGAATGACATACTTTTTCCAAGAGATGAAATCATGAGGTCTGAGTGTACTACTGATTATTTAAAGATTTCTCCCTCATTTACTTTGTTCCTTAGCTGGTATTGAGTGGTATAATATATTAACTGAGTTCTTGGTTGGGTTAATTCTTTCAGAGTTTGCTAAATGGATTATTTGCTGTCTTATACTTTGGAATAATCAATTGACTTCTAGTGCACTAGCGAAAAGCATTGTTAGCAGAGATGTACACTTATAGTGTTATTTCACTCAGAGTAGAAGCTGAAATAAAGTATTTGGAATTATTTTGTTTTCATAAGATTCGAAGCATCCTTATACCCCAATGCCACTTCAGAATAAGCCCCTTGACTTACTATTATTGTTACCATTACTTTTACTCTCAGTAATTGCTTTTTAAAAAAGATTCTCTAATCCTGAATTGGAAAAAAGATGAACATATTTCATTTTGGAGGATTACGATGAGTCCTAAATGCTGACGATAGAAATATTTTAAAAATGACTGTTGTCTTTATAATGCATGAAACAAGAATTTGGGTGCTTCTTGTCCTTAGTAAATTTCTGCTTCTGATTTGTCTCTGGAGAAGGGATGCTGCTGTTTCCTGAGGAGAATGAATCAAGATGAACCTAACTGTGGGACTTTGCTTTTTAGATAAAGAAATGTTCAGATTGCCTCACTGATTGCAATATGCAGTGTGCAAAAGAATACTAGGATTTCCACTATATTTGTTCATTTCATTTGACTTTTTTCCCCCACTAACAAGTTTTGATACTGGGTTGATTTGTCTATTTGTCTATTTCTGTTTGTTAAAAATATTTTCCCCCTTTCTTCAAGGAGATCAAAGAAGCATACACAGCAGGGGTGGGTTCTAACTTACCTCGCCGCCAGTTCACTTCCTCCTGCGCTTTGTGGGTGCACACACGCAGAGCCAAAAACCCAGCTTCTGCGCATGTGCAGAAGCAAAAAACAGCTTCTGCGCGTGTGCAGAAGCAAAAAACAAGATGGTGGTGCTTATGGCGCCACCGAGAGAGCCGGTTCGGGGGCATGGCCAGCCGGCCATCGCTGCCGGTTCGGTGAGCAGGGGAAATTCTTGCTACCAGTTCTATAGAACTGTTCCGAACCGGCAGGAACCCACCTCTGATACACAGCATTCCTTCCACCATTTTTTCCCCAACAGCAACTGTTATCTGAGGTAGGCTGGATTGAGAAATGACTGGTCCGAAGTCACCAGGGAGTTTTCCTGCGTGGAAAGAGACTTGAACGTTGATTCTCTTCAATCCTAGTCCAACCCCACTACATCACACTGGCTGAGTATAGTGTAGATTTGGAAGAGAAACATAGTGTGTATAGAATTGTGAAATATGTTTACTATTGTGTAGTATTTAGTACACTTTTCTTATATACCTCGGCTTTTCCAAATGACAGTTTCCAAGGAAACCAGCCCAGCTTTGTGACAAAGTTAATTAAGTTTCCCCCCACCCTCTTACCTGAGAAAACTACTGTCTATCCACAATAGAAAAAGCTTTCCCATTTCCATGAGATGATGAAAAGCTTCAAAGTCTGGGAATGCTAAGTGGTTTATTTATTTATTTATTTATTTATTTATTTATTTATTTATTTATTTATTTATTTATTTATTTATTTATTTATTTATTTATTTATTTATTTATTTATTTATTTATTTATTTGTGAGAATTATATACCGCCTCATAGTGCAAGCACTCTCTAAGCGGTTTACACCAGTAAGCAATGTATATTTATATTGCCCCCAACAATCTGGGTCCTCATTTTACCTACCTCGGAAGGATGGAAGGATGAGTCAACCCTGAGCCGGTGAGATTTGAACAGCTGAACTGCTGATCAGTGTCAGCTGAAGTAGCCTGCAGTACTGCACTCTAACTGCTGCACCACCTCGGCTCTATATGGTTTGGCTACTAGAGGGTAAGAGAACTAGGAAAGTGTAGGGTTTGGGGTTTTTTGGGTGGTGGTGGCAATACTCTCTGATTCATAGATACACTTGAAGAGCATGAATGTATATAAAAACAGCAGCAACCCAGAAGTGCTGCCCCATGTTTGATATTCTTGGGTTGCATTTTTAACCAACATCTATCTCCCTCCCTGTGTTGCTCTCTTTCTGATAGTGGAGATCCTTGTTTTCACATACACCCAGAAAGTCATAGGAGGAAACGAGGAGAAAACCGAGTCACAATGTCCCAAATGCCAACTCATTCATTGATATGGGTGGTGGTAATGGTATGTGGGAATGGCCTTAGGAGACAGGAGGAAGAGCTGCAGACTAAACAACTGTCATGCAAAATGTATCTCAGCCTACAGAAGGAGGAGAGGTGGGAAAAGTGTTTCAGAAGGGACCCTCTCTACTTTTCTGGAGAGTAGAAGCAAAGGAAGGGAGAAATACTTTCAGACTTGCAAGTTTCTGTTAACATATCCTTATAAAGCTTATACAATCCTTAGAAAGCTCAGAACTGCGTCGCCTTCGGCACGACCTAAGCATAGCTCATAAAATTATCTGTTACAACGTCCTTCCTGTCAATGACTACTTCAGCTTCAACCACAACAATACACGAGCACACAACAGATACAAACTCAAAGTGAACCGCTCCAAACTTGACTGTAGAAAATACGACTTTAGCAACAGAGTGGTTAATGCCTGGAACTCACTACCTGACTCTGTGGTTTCGTCACCAAACCCCCAAAACTTTACCCTTAGACCAGTGATGGCGAACCTTTTTTCCCTCGGGTGCCGAAAGCACGTGCGCGTGCTCTATCATGCACGTGCGAGTGCCCACACCCATAATTCAATGCCTGGGGAGGGCGAAAATGGCCTCCCCTGCCCCCGCAGAGGTCCTTTGGAGGCCGGAAATGGCCCGTTTTCCGACCTCCGGTGGGGCCAGTAGGCCCGTTTTTCGCCCTCCCCAGGCTCCAGAGGCTTCCCTGGAGCCTGGGGAGGGCGAAAACGCCCCCCTGCTCTCCTGGAGGCCCTCCAGAAGCCTAAAATGCCCTCCCAGAGCCTCTGTGTGAGCCAAAAATAAGCTGGCCGGTGCGCACATGCACGCTGGAGTTGAGCTAGGGCAACGGCTCGCGTGCCAGCAGATATGGCTCTGCGTGCCACCTGTGGCACGCGTGCCATAGGTTCGCCATCACTGCCTTAGACTGTCCACTGTTGACCTCACCCGATTCCTAAGAGGTCAGTAAGGGGCATGCATAAGTGCACCAGCGTGCCTACCGTCCCTGTCCTAATGTTCCCTCTTATCAGTACCCATCTTACGTATATAAATAATGTTATATCTATGTATATTACCGACACGTAGTTGACAAAAACAAACAAACAAACAAATAAATAAATAAATAAATAAAAACAGTGAGAACTAGTATCCCCAGCTGTGCTTCTTGTCTGGACTACAGTAAAATGCTAACAGATTATTTTTGTTGGTGGTAATCTGTTTAATTCTAAAAAACAGACCATATGCATGGCATAAAGATGGGGTGGCTTGGCTGCATGAGCCCCATTTAAAAAAACCTTGCAAATTAGAGAGCTGGGGCCTTTTATGAGCATATTTCATGAGTAGGCAATCTTTTTGGTGGCCAGAAGGTCCAACTAACATTTCGAAGGAGGCAAGACCCCAGCAGGCTGTGGCCTAGAGGTGGAGCTCTTGCCTCACAATCAGGAGGGTGTGAGTTCTATCCTAGGTAGAGGCAGATGTAGGGTCTCCTGCTTGGGCAGGGGGTTGGACTAGATGACCTGCAAGGTCCCTTCCAACTCGGTTAATATGTTAAACTATATGTTAAAGGCAGGGCGATTGTTACAAAGTGAGCAGGTTTCTATTGAATAAATTGGTGGAATCTGCATTGTCTGATTTTTTTTTTACCCTAGGATATTTTGGGGGAAGAATTTTTAGAATAAAATGTTTTATTTTACTTTTATAGAGATGCTGAGAATTCAGGGGACTATGCAGTCCCATGGCAATGTGACTAAATTAGACAGAGCTGGCTTTAAGTCTACATGTTTGCCACTTGTTAGGATTGTTGTGTTGACTGCTACTTGGTAAGAATGTCAGGCTCCTAAGAATTATCTTAGATTTTTTTAAAATCTTGCTGGTTCTAAGATACCCATTCTATTTTACTTGAAGCTATGCCTGGAGTTGTCGTTTTTTGTAGAGGGATTAATGAAGTTGCATTGTATGTTTGAAAGCAAGTTGGTGTTTCTGGATGTGTTCTGCTACCATTCTGTCTATTTGTGCTATGTAGAAGTAGTCACAGTCCTTACATTTTATTTTGTAGATGACTGCTGCTTTGTCTCCTTCTTGGTGCACGTATGTATTATATCAAATTAATGAATTGTGCATACTCAGCAAAATTGGTATCTTTTATTTTCTGCTTGACAGCAAATTTCCCCAAAGTTATCCTAAGGAAGTGAAGAATTATGGGTTTTTCCTGATTTCTCAGCTTCTGTTACCTATGATCTCCAGTTCATTGAAGCTTTAGCATTTGTAAATATTGCTGCCCCCCCCCCCGAGAAGATATTGCCCCTGCTATATTATCTATGAAAAATCCTTGCGTCTAAGCCTTATTTGTAGCTCCATTAACCTAAAGAACTGGTGTGAATGCTCCATTTGTCTTTGAAATAAAGAATGAGCCGTAGCATTCAGGACTCAAATCCCTATCATTTCACGTTGCTTTCCTCATTATGAGAGGAACAGAAAGGTCTCCAGTCATTATTTCTGCCTCTGTCATTACCAAAGGTATAGAAAGCCGTGTTTTCACTCCATTAGCTTTCATAAATAAAAAGAATGATTGCTTAAGTCTAGAATAATTATTTCAACCAGCTTTCCTCAGCACTCCAGCACAAAAGCAGACTGCATTCTAAACCCAGGCTGACAAATTAATTTCTATTATTTATATTTTGTAGAAAAGCCCACCATGTTCAAGACTCACTTAGTGATACAAATGACTTTATTTGTGGGTTGATGTGCTTCTCAGGTCACACATGACAAAACAATAAGAAGCTTATCAATTCCCTATGAAACTGTCAAAGTTGTCATGATTTGCTCCAGGGAAGGTTTGCAAAACAGGTATCAAGACTGCCTGGATTTCTTACGGATTTCCAGATTTGGGGTAGCTGGTATTGTTTGGCTCAGAATCAGTTTAGATACCGATATGATTGCTGATATTCTTAATGGCTGGTTTCTACTATATTTTTCTGAGTATAAGATGCACCATTTTCCTCCCTAAAAGTGGCTGAAAATTTGGGTGCGTCTTATACTTCGAATGTAGCTTTTTTCCCAGCCCTAACTAGGTGCTAACAGATCTTCCCAGCTCTTACCTTGCAGGCTCTTTCATTGTTACTCTCTCAGAAGAAGGTTTTTCCAGCCCTAAGTCTTTGCAGGGTTTTTTTTTGCTCTACTTGCTCCGAAAAAGTTTTTTTCTAGCCCTAACCAGGTGCTAACAATCTTCCCAGCTCTTACTGGCTTGCAGGCTCTTTCATTGTTACTCTCTCAGAAGAATGTTTTTCCAGCCCTAAGTCTTTGCAGGTTTTTTTTCATTGCTCTACTTGCTCCAAAGAAGGTTTTTTCCAGCCCTAACCAGGTGCTAACGGTCTTCCCAGCTCTTACCGGCTTGCAGGCTCTTTCATTGTTACTCTCTCAGAAGAAGGTTTTTCCAGCCCTAAGTCTTTGCAGAGTTTTTTTTTCATTGCTCTACTTGCTCCAAAGAAGTTTTTTTCTAGCCCTAACCAGGTGCTAACGATCTTCCCAGCTCTTACTGGCTTGCAGGCTCTTTCATTGTTATTCTCTCAGAAGAAGGTTTTTTTTAAGTTCTAACCAGGGGATAAAATAATGTGCTGAAGCTGCTCTGAATAAGTTTTTTTCTAGCCCTAACTAGGTGCTAACGATCTTCCCAGCTCTTACTGGCTTGCAGGCTCTTTCATTGTTACTCTCTCAGAAGAAGGTTTTTTTTAGTCCTAACCAGGGGATAAAATAATGTGCTGAAGCTGACCAGACTAAGGACGCTAGCCAGATGAATACCTGGTAGGCAGATTGTTTTCCCCTATTTTCCTCCCCAAAAACTAAGGTGCGTCTTATACTCCGGTGCGTCTTATACTCCGAAAAATACGGTAAGTGCCTGTTTCATTCTACTGACCTTAGATCACCTTGAGGCTTAGAATCAAGACATCATCAGATTCCCAGCCTGCTTACAGTAGAATTGAGGTATAAGCAGAGAAAGAAGGAAACAAGGGAAATTAAAATGCCAAATCGTGAATATCAGGAGCCTTGAATATTTGTTAATCGAAGCAGCTCAATTGTGAGCTTTTTAATCAAAAGGCAGTCCCACCAGAATCAGTTTACCTACTACCAAGTAAAAGTGAATAAAATTGTTGCCTGAACTGAATAAACAAAGTTAATGTGAGGAACTATTAATGCAATGTTTTTTGAAAGTCTATCAGCTTATCAGATCAATCCAAGTTATCAAATTCATCTGCTTGCTGGGAAATTGAACAAATTTAATTTTATACTGTGGAGCTGTAATCTTCATTCAGCTCCTGTAATGAAAATGTCTAGAAGTTTGTTGCTTTTTCTAAAATTAAGGCTTAAAGCGAAAGAGTTTGGACTATCTACTGTATATTGCATTGGATTTCTATCACTATAGCTGTGAGCTTGTCTCACAGAGTATTATAAAAAAGCTGAAATGTTAAGTTGCTTCCACCCCTCTTCTCTTTGTTTTCATCTATCAGTGCCTGATTAGCTCTAATAGGACCTTGCCAGTTCTTGAAAAATAAACCTTTGATTCCTAGGTCCATTTAGCAGTTCCAAGTTGCCAAAGAGGAATATTGAACAATTCAGAAGTGGGCCTTAGATCAAAAGGCAGAATCTGTCAATTTAGGGATGGAGCCTGAGCTTGAATTTACAAGTCTCTTCTCAATAAAGCAATACATCCATGTTGTCCTTTAGCTAGCAAAGAACAGTATAACACAATGCACAGAGTGCAAAATAACAGCACAAACGATACAAGTACAGCAGGGTCCTTAGATATCTGTGTATGCAATAATGCACATACAGTATGTGACGTTTCTAAGGAAGCAAGCATTTAGAAGGCAATCTAGAAATTGTTTACCTACTTTATAAATGGAAATAAGAGCAAAGGAGTGGATATGTTACCAGAAAAGTATTCTGTATTGTCTGCATAAGAATAAAAACTGTCCATTTTACAGAAACTAAAGTTTCACAAGGAATAAAAATAAACGGTGTATCCATCTTTATAATTCAACATTTGGGGACTTCTAAGGAGGACCATTTTGCCTGTCAATCTCTCCAAACTCTTTTGAACCTTGGCAGTATTGTCTTCACCCAAATACCCATCTATCTTCAAAAGCAGAAATCAGAAATTAATCAGTGCTCCCTCCAGCAGACAAATAAGAGAGCACACCAGTAGTGGGTTTCATTTACCTTCGCTACCAGTTCGGAATTGTGAATGTGTGTGGCGCTTCTGCGCATGCACAGAACCTTCTACGCATGCACAGATCATCCATGATGATGTCCGGGCGGGTGGGCGGAGCTTCCCACCACCGCCGCTACCGGTTCGCCTGAACCGGGGTGAACCGGTAGCAACCCACCACTGGAGCACACACACACACAAACCATTCAGAACCACACCACGAACTAGAACTAATATGGGTCCTGAGATAGCAAAATAACAAACTCTTTTCAGAAACAAAAGAAAATTAAAATCCAAACTTCTTTGATATAATTAATTTGTTATATTTAAAACCTTTGAAACTAAAACAGCATATCATCATTTTTTAAAACTGTCTGCTTCTGCAGTACCTCTAATAGAGGTGGGTTCCTGCCTCTGATTGCCGGTGCGGTTAATCGCTGAATTCGGCACAGAGCCGAAGACGCAGCTCCCGTTCGCAGAGTGGGAGCTTTCCCCGGGCGCTTTCCCCGCCCGCATGGATGCCGCCAATTGCATTCTTTTGCCCTCTGCGCATGCCCAAAGCGTTCTGCATGCACAGAGGGTAAAAGAACTCAATTGGCGACATCCATGCGGGCAGGGAAAGCTCCCACTCCACGAACGGGAGCTGCGTCTTCGGTTCTGCGCCGAACTCAGTGATTAACCGCACCGGCAATCAGAGGCAGGAACCCACCTCTGACCTCTAACCATGGCTGTTGCTGGTTGGCATGGAGAAGCTGAGGGGGTGAATGATTAATTAGACTTTAGGAAAAAGAGTTAAAGATCAGTTGATCCTCAAAGGCCAAATTGGGAGAGAAATCCCACCAGTTAAAACATACCCTTATCACTGATCTTTCCCAGATTTTAATAATTTTCCAAAACCAAAACAACACACACACACACACACACACACACACACACACAAAACAGCTAATAGAGTAGGAGTCAACTGCACATTAGGAGGGATGGCACTTCAAGCAAAGTTGGGACCAACAACACATTGCAAATCTGAAGTTTGCTACTAACTGGCTCATGATATTGAGTGGAGGTGACCAATGAACGAGAGTATTGCATATAGGGAATTTCTGGCATACGCAATGCAGTCTTCGGTTGTTATAGTAGCCAACCAGAAAACACACACCATGCCTTCTACTCCTTGAATCCCTTCATTCCTCGTGTAAAAGGTTAATTTGGAGGGATGTGACTTGCAATTTGAACAGGGCTGGCCCTACACACTAAACAAGTTTCAATGTTTCAAGTTTACTGTCACTAAAAAGGAAGCAAATTGATTCAAGCCACAAGTATTCTTAGAAGTCCCTTCGACTCCAGGGAATTAGAAGTTGAAGAGATTATTATTGCACGATCCCTAGGAAACGGTTAGTATTATCTTGTATGAAGATCAAAGAGAGTAAGAATGTTTTCAACAATGCCAGGAGGTATCATGATGTGACAGAGGGGGAAAAACATCATTCATCATTATTATCTAAGATTTTCTACTTTTTGTTGAAGAGTTTTGAATAACTCATTCCTAAAACTGCAGGGCTGACTCCTTTGTAATGGTGCATTGTAATTAATAAATACACTAATGGAGGCTTCATAGCACTATTAGGGTCTTTTAAAATTTACTGTGGGAAACCTTTCAATACCATTAAATACACCTTTGTCACACAATGAAGTGTTCTTCATAATAGGCTCATTAACATTCATGGTGTAATTCAAACCCATCCATTAACAGCTGGCAAGTACAATTCTGAGCTGTCTTCTCTCTGCCTCCACCCCTCCCAAATACTTAGGAAGCTATTTTTTTTCCCCTGGCTAAGGGCACATTGCCCAATTCAGCCTGTGTAGAAATTAGATAATTTTTAATGATCCTCCTTAAAAATCCATCTTTGGATACCCTTAGTGGCATTTGATTCCTTTTGAAGGCTAAGTGAAATCTCCCAGGAGTTTGAAGATAGTAGCTTAAAGTGCAATCTAATAGGGCTCCTGTGAAGCCATCTGTGAAGGAATAGAAGCAGCAACCAAGTTTCTTAGAACTGCCATGAAATATAAGTACAGTAATCCCTCGCTGTATCCCGGTTCACCTTTCACGGTCTCGCTGCTTCACGGATTTGCGTGGGCGGCCAGGCAGTCAGTGGCAAAGCGCGCGGCTCCGGGACTCGCAAACCTCTCCGATGAGTTCTGCGCCTGCGTGGTGGTCTCCTGCTTCAGTCTGGCAGCGGCAGGCGAGTAAAGTGGTCCGATGAGCTCTGCGCGTGCGCAGAAGGACTGCCGCTCATCAGCTGTAGGGCGGGCCGCGCTGTCAGCTTTCCCTGAGGGAAAATGGCCGTTCGCGCCAAATCGACGAGGGAATGGCCTACAAGCTCGCTCAGGAGATCAGTGCCAAGCAGCCACAGCAGACGTCAAGAGAGGGAGAGGTTGGAGGATTTTTCAGGCTTTTTGGGGGCGCCGAAAACGCGGAAGCCGGGTAGGAGGGGTTAAAAAAAATAAAGGTTCCTACTTCACGGATTTCGCCTATCACGGGTTCTTTTTGGAACGTAACCCCCGCGAAAAATGAGGGATTACTGTACTCTTGGTGAGTAACTGTTCCTTAACTCTGGAACACGTATGATGGAACCATGTGGTCTGCTTGATGTTCAGATCAGAAAACAACCCTATATCACCTGAAAGGCTTCACAGCGTTAAAGGGCACAGGATTTTACCACAGGCATCTAACTACAAGTCACAACAATGTCTCCCGTGTTACAATGTTATCATGCAAAAGATGTGAATTAGGTAATCTGCATCAATCACATATCAAATCAGTCATGTATGCAAATTATGTAATCTGCATGTGTATATGAGGTTATTTGCTGCCTTGTTCCTCCAACCCCAGCACCAATAAATACCTTTATTTTATTTTATTTGTTTATTTGTCAAACATGTACAGGATAGTAGTTGTTTGTATAAATATAACATAAGTAAAAAGTACCGAAAATAGAGGACAATAGGACAGTAGGACAGGGACGGTAGGCACAGTGGTGCGCTTAAGCACGCCCCTTATAGACCTCTTAGAAATGGGGAGAGGTCTACTGTAGAAGGTTAAAGTCCTTGCAGCAGGACTTCTTCCTTCTCCTCACAGATATTGGTTATCAGCAAAATTAACTGTATGAATTAAGTAATGAATTTTATTATGGCTTTTGGGCACTCAACAAAATACAGTAAATCCCATGACTGGAATACCATACTTGAAATAAATTAGCTTAATATAATCAGTGTATATCAACAGTGACTGGGCTCTCATCTTAGTAGCAATATAATGGAAATTTGCAAGTGTTTTTGTTCTAATAGCCTCACATCTGCAAGACAATAACATTCATAAATGAAATATTTATTCGTGGGAACCTCCAAAGTAATGGTTTTATCAGTTCTTCACTTTTATTCCAGCAAAGGACATAGCACAGGAGAACATGTGTCATGGTTCCCAAGACACCAGAATCACAAGGACAGAGACTACTAAAGGACTGATCGCAGGGGTGAAATCCAGCAGGTTCTGACAGGTTCTGGAGAACCGGTAGCGGAAAGTTTGAGTAGTTCGGAGAACCGGTAGTAGAAATTTTGTGTAGTTCGGAGAACTGGCAAATACCACCTCTGGCTGGCCCCAGAGTGGGGTGGGAATGGAGATTTTGCAATATCCTTCCCCCATGAGTGGGGTGGGAATGGAGATTTTGCAGTATTCTTCCCCTGCCACGCCCACCAAGCCACGCCCACCAAGCCACACCACACCCACCAAGCCACACTCATAGAACCGGTAGTAAAATAATTTGGATTTCACCACTGGATTGATGTCTTGAAAATTTCTTCTCTAGGATGAACTTTTAGGTGAAGTAATTCAGATTGGGAAATAGCAACAGCACTTAGACTTATATACCACTTCACAGTGCTTTGCAGCCCTCTCTAAGTGGTTTACAGAGTCAGCGTATTGCCCCCAACAATCTGGGTCCTCAGTTTACTGACCTCGGAAGGATGGAAGGCTGAGTCAACCTTGAGCCTGGTGAGATTCGAACTATCAAACTGCAGGCAGCCGGTAGTCAGCAGAAGTAGCCTGCAGTACTGCATTCTAGTCACTGCACCAAAGATCTATTCCCATAATTTGAATAAATAAGCAAGGCTTTTGTGGCTATGTTTTCATTTTGTATAAGGGTTTGTAGGAAGTTAGTACCCACCCCCTCCTAGAAAAATGAAATATCCTAGGAAATATTGAAAAAAGAAAGAATATGTTTCCCTGAATGAGGAAAAGAGAAACAGGTTTTAAATACAAAGCAGCTCCCTGCAGCTCCCTGCCCCCACCCTTTGCCAATGGGCCATTAAGGACTGGGCCCAGCTCACACATTCCTCCCACCTAGCCTGGAGTCTTCTACATAACAAAGAACCATAATAGGAATCCCAAAGCCTTTTCATTAAACCAATTGGGACCTGGGAAGATTACATCAGTCAAGCCTAGGACTTGGGACAGCCCACAAGAGTTGCCCCAGCATGCCCCTGGGGGTCTGACAGCCAATGGAATACATTTCTATATAGGAACAGGAAACAGGCCCAAGAGAGAGTATAAAGCAAGGAACTCAGCATCTCTTCTCCCCTTTTTCTCTTCACCCACACCTGGAAGCATGTAATCTACCTTTTCTGTACAGGGGCTTATGCCATGTGCTCCTGTCCACCATATTAAACCTTCTTTCCAAGCAACTTTCTGAATCCAGTGTCTTTTACCCCACTTGGAACTGAACCCAGAAGGATATTCCTTACAACAGGTTGAACTATCTGTTGGCTTCAAGTATACATCTGTATCTGAGAATCATCTAGTAGAAGGAGTGTAGGTTTTTCATATACTGTATGTACAGTGTAAGAACTTTGGAGCAAATCCAGTCTGTCAGGGAGGTAATCTCTGGCAAAACATAATTTTGGGATAATCCTCCTGCCTCTGTCCAAATCGTTGGACCAATGATAGACAACTAACATACCACATGCAAATATATTTCATGAAATAGCCAGTAATCACAGTGTTACATAATTTCATATATAATAATCACATGCATTAATAACCATGATTGCAGAGTCATTAGCCTGGCAAACCAAAACAGAATGCAAATAGCATATTTTATCATGTTAGGAAATGAGGAGTTATCATAATATATCTATAAATATTATTTATAATTACTCAAATGAAGTGCAGAAATCATTTGCTCAGTTCAAACAAAAACCTTTTATTACAGCAATTAATTAATCATCTAATATATAACAAATAGGCCTACTTGAATAACTGTTTCTTGCTTTCATTTTGGCAGTTACGTTATCAAGAGATTTGCCTAGCAAATTGACTTTCTGCTGGCAAGCCTTTATTTCCTGGAAAATAATAGGTAATCCTTTACTTGTTTACTGATGCAAACAGTGTGTTTTCCTATAAGCAAACTTTGTGCTGAGAAATGGTTTTAAAATTCAGAGAAGAATGCAATCTGTGCTAATATTTGTCTGCGAAGTGCAAACTCAATTCTCCATTCCTGGCTCAAATGTAAACTTGTATTTGTTATAAAACATTTTTCAAGGAATCTGACCCAATTGGAAGCTATATTTAATCAAAATAGTATTTACTTTATTTTAGACTTGTAAGAAAAGAAGAATGGGACGACAGTAGGCAGTTAGCTCTAGTGATAGAACCAACAAGACATATATGGAAAAGGTACAGGTAAAGTCTCTTTATATTTGTGCATATTTTTGGGTGATTTATGAGCATGTCCATGCAGTCTCTTAGCAACAATACAGAAGTCATGTGCCATTGCCATCTTCCAGAATGTTTTTCAATTTCCCAGATAAGCCTACAACTCTGATATCCCTTAAAGGAATCCAATCCCAGTACTACAGATACAGATTACTAGAGTTGGAAGGGACCTTGTAGGTCACCTAGTCCAACCCCTCGCTCAAGCAGGAGTCCCTACACCATTTCCGACAAATGGCAGTCCAGTCTTCCTTTGAAAGTCTCAAGTGTTGGAGTTCTCACAACCTCCATAGGCAAGCTGTTCCACTGGTTGATCGCTCTCACCGTCAGAAAGTTTCTCCTTATTTCCAGGTTGAATCTCTCCTTGGTCAGTTTCCATCCATTATTCCTCGTCTGGCCTTCTGGTGACTTGGAAAACAGCCTGATCCCCTCCTCT